>JAOBBB020265380.1:0-11056 GCA_025331005.2 Zoanthus gigantus | reverse complement strand
ATTTATAGTTTTATTTATGGAGTGTTTTCGGACGCAGCTATATCAGTTTAAAATGTAACGTAATTAGACTATATAATATTTTTTTTTGCTAAAATTTTTTATAGGGATTGGCGTATACACCAGGACACTGACTAAAATGAGTGTTGAAATTGCTTCTCACTGGCCAAGAGCTATAATTATTCGTTTGTTTACGCGTTATCAACCTAGAACGCACTTCTTCGTCTTCTTGGCATGACTTTGGTGACGAAGATCATTGAGGGGGCTGACCACGTCGGTTGCAGGCACGCTGATGGCTGATGAGTCCTATCCGGGACAGACATGGTCTGCCACAGAACGCACTACAATAGCCCCTACCCTCGGAAATAACATCTTTTCGCGCTTCAGCGGGATCCAAATCCGTGACCTCTGCCTTGCCTTACCGGTTCATAGATCAAATTAAGTTGTTGTATGAAATGAACCCTAAATTCTGTCTTCTGTGTTTTAATGACATTTTTCTGCCCTTCCGCTACCGGTCATGGACGCTTGGGACGTGAAAGGGGAAATTTGCAGCCGACCCAACCTTCAGAAATCGCATTTTCCTAAATTAAGAATCTAAATTCGAACAGTTAAAAGAATTCTTGAATCATATCAAAAGCCGCTTGTGGTAGACGCCTACTGTGTTTGGTATTTATTTAAAGTTAAGAATATATTTTCACACGGCATATTAAAATAGGGAGAAATACTTTTATTCCACCCCGCTTATTTATGAACTCTGGAATCTTTCAAAAAATGATTTTCAGGCTTGAACGGGATTCGAACTCGTGATCTCTGAGCCGGTGTAAGGCAGTTCATACCGCAGCACTAACTTAGTCTCAATAATAAACGGTTATTTTTTGAAAGTTTTCAGAATTAATTAATACGAGGCGCGAAATAAAAGAATCTCTCTACTGCAGTTTGCTGTATGGAAATTCATTTTTAACTTTAGATAATTAAACAACAAACACAGTTGGCATCTACCACAAGCGGCTGTTGATATAAATTGATTCAAGAATTCTTTAACTGTTCGGATTTTGATTCTTAAAATAGAAAATGCGGTTTTTGAAGGTTGAGACGGCTGGAATACATACAACGAGGAAAAGGAGAAATTTCCCCGCGTTCACGTCCCAAGAAGGCAAAAGTCGATGACCGATTGTAGCATAGCAAAATGTTATTGAAACACAGAAGACGGGATTTAGATTTTATGTATTAAATACCACAACTTAATTTTTACGTTCATGTTCCGCGATGTTGACCTCGGCTTCAGTGTAGGAATTTTAAAGCACCCTTCGCTTCGGCTGGGTAACCTTTGAAAGGACGTGTTGAATAGTTTTGGAAAAAAAAAAACTATTTTAAAACGTTTTGGCGACGAGATTGAACACGTGATTTAATTAACTCTTGGTTGAAATATTTAACCATGGCTGTAAGTGTAAGGAAAAGCTTTTTGCTCTCGTTACTCAGTAAAGTTTTTAGGGCGATGTTTACACATCTCAACATCTCAACTTTGAGTTGATTAAACCCCAAATTTTTAAGGCTTATGTTGGTTAGTGGAAATTCATTATTTTACACAATAAGAAGTTTAGGTAATAATTACAAGCATTTCTTTAGGTTGATAACAAAATAGATTTCTTTTCTTTTTGATGTACATAATAAATAAGTGAATTGTTATTAGCAAATCTTGGTAGCTTCGGGTTTTTATTGTTCTTTTTGATATTCATTTTATCGTAATCCATTCATCGTTCTAAATCGCTTCAACTACTTTGTTTGTAGAAACCGAATAGAGAAGACTATGTTTTTGAAATAAGTACGAGCTGTTATTTTTAGTTCATATGCTCAAACATATTCAATAATTGATGATTCGTGTCGAGTAAGTTCAATAAGTGAAGCAATGTGATTGTCAACATTGTCTGAGTGTTGTTAGACACCTAATTGTTATTCATGGCAAGACAATGAAAACCGATGAAGCAGGTATGGGAATGATTACAATTACTTTATATTTTGAGTGAGAAGGAAAAAAACGTTTTGGATAATGAAGAAACTTCTGGCAAGGTGTTTTTTGTTCAAAACATGAGGGTAAATGAACGTCGATTATCGAGGCACATCTACGAAGGATTAGTGTCTTATTCCAAAACAAAGAGCTAAACCTGCGTAGGATTAAGATGAATTTTGTGGCGTTAGTGCAAATGAAGTTGTCCAAGTGACCGTTATTGGCCTACGTCTAATCCCAAAATGTAAGCTGGGCTTTTTACAAAATCATTAACAATAATTACAAAAAGTACTCCTGTTGACTGGTTTTTTAACATGGAAAGGATAACCGAATAACATGAGTGGTTTTTCTAACTACATAGACAGGCAAAAATCTGGTCCTGGAAGTTCAGAGAAATCTCAAAAGGTCCATTCAGCTAACTGGAAAGAGGAAATACATTTGCGAAAAGAACTGAAGTGCCTGGAGAGACAAGAACAGCAAAGAGTGCGTAAGCTTTCATGCGACCAGCGTCTTGTTGTTGACAAGTTTTATCGCAGGTTGTCAAGAAGTGTAGATATTGCAGAGAAACAAGAAAAGGCAAAAGAATCTTTACCACGAAACAGACAGACTCAAGCTATTAATGTTGAAAAACAAAGGCGGCACGTTCGTTGTTGCAGCGCTTATCCGAAACCTCCTGTGCCAGTGTTTAGAAAAATAACGCGGGCGAGAAGCAGTTCTTGTGAACGAGCAGTACTATCAGAATCAAGGGAGAAAGAGAAAGGTTACCAACTTTCCGTTCGACCAGCAAGACCGATGACTTCTTTGGAGAAGCGCAACAAGTTGTGGGAAAAGCAGCTCTATTCTGTGACACAGCGTATAAACAGAGCGCGAAGCGCTCCAGCGCGACCAGCTATTTATAGTGTGCCAGAATTCTCAGGAGCAACCAAATTACAGAAGTCTAATCGTAAATTTCCATTTCAAGAATCAAAAACCGTTGAGTTCAACTCTGACATGTTAAGGAAGTTAAGAGAGAAAGAAGTTTCTAATCAAAGTTTTGCCATCAATGAATTTTTGAAGACCATAACCCCACTGGAACTTGTTCCCTGGACACCATTTGAAAGCGAAACAAATGTCAAAGAAGCTCTTACTGGCTTGGACAACGTTTTGCGAACCCAAAATGAACTTTTAAAAAAGTCAACAAAGAACCATTTTCATAGAAACGTTCTTTATGATTTAGATCATAGACTTATCAACACATTTGAAAGTAGCAATCACGAAAGCTAGCTTGTAAAAGATAGCAGTGTTTACCTCGTAAACGATGAAGGAATGTGAATTACGCAGTGCAATATAATTAGAGATATCGATACAAAAGAAACGCTAAATGTCGTCGGGAAAACAAAGTTATGGCCAATGTTCTAAAAAATCTCGGCTTATAGTCACTAACCAAGCTTTTTCCGTTATGATACATTTTTAATAGAACAGAGCGGTAAATTAAACGACGACATAGAACCAGAGGGTTAACAGTCAACTATCCACCACAAGCAAATCGCTACCACTTTCTTGTTGATTTGCCAGCGGTGGCTTGTTGATGTTCTATTTCAGATCAATTTACGAAAGACTGTTGAGTTTATCGTTGGTACTGTCACTCTTCGGTCATCTACCGTATGCCGCGGATTGTTCGTGAAGCGGTAGTCACAGTTAAAGTGATCTCATGAATTTTGAAGTTTTACTTAAAATGTTTTACCGTTTGATAACAACATTTTTCTTTAGTGATTATAGAGCGACGTCACAACAGTTTGATCTTTCGTGCTAAACTTCTAATGAATTTATCTTTTTGTGGTTAAGAACGAATTCAGCGAACTAGTGGTAAGTGCTTTTTCATTTTCCTTTCCCGTCGAACGACTTATCGAACTCGATTGTTGTTGTGCGCACTTGATTCCATTTTTTATCAGGTTTTACCAACACCTGACTGGTGTTTTTGCTAATCTTATTTTTCCATCAAAGTAATACATTCAAACAGTGCATCGTACAGAATTTGATACGCAGTATTTAATAAGATATATTTATTTGTATGCTTCTAAAAATGAGCGGAAGGAAACTGTAAAATATAATTTTAGGTGCACGAGATTAAAAAAAGATTGACTAGTAGAGATTAAAATGGTAGAAAAATATAACTACTATAATGAAGCTATTATTATTAATTATTTAGTATCTTTTTAGTTTTGCGAGTGGAGACCCACGGCACGAGTATCGGAATGGTCTAGGAGAAAAAGTGTAGCTGAACAGAAAGTGTGTAACAATAGAAAGTCATTTCGTTCAGTCAAATCACTGCTCATCTAATCAATTAAATTCGCAGGCCAAAAGTAAGCGTCGGTTTTGTATATTTGTTCTAGTTCGTGTCTATTCAAAGTACATGTAAAAGTGTTTTGACTATATATCCCATTGAAAAAGAAGTCAAAGAAAAAAAATTTTTATTTCCATTAATTGCTTTTATCTTAACATTTTGCAATTCTTGTTGCTTTAACTTCAAGATCATTTTTTAAAGCCATTGTTTGTCATTTTGACTTCTTCATCTTTGTAGACACCACTTGCTGTGTGTTTTATTAATCTCCATTGACTGATGGCTTTTGTTATCTCTAAGAATAAAAATTAAAACCCCATTGTTTAGCTGAGAGGCCAGGAATGTTTTGATGAAGTTTATTTTTCTAAATAAAATTAGTTTTATTAAAAAGTAAAACAATTTTCAGTTCACAGTGAACTTTCTTTTGGTTTTTGTTCCATAGGATACATTTTGATAGTTAAAAAATATATACCTAACAATTTTACTCTATGTAAACTGGGTGCCGATCCAAATAGCTTCTGTCTTTTTGGTTTTGTTTATTTTTAACTCGGACGTAAGTCCTTTTTGACTGGTTGATGGTCGGGGACAGCTCCAACCTCATACCCAGGCTCTACGTCAGTGAAATGAGCCTGGGTACGAGGTTGGGACAAGTTTATCACTTTTGTAAATGTTTTTTCATTGGTTAAAACTGGATTTACAAAATCTGTGCAGAAGGAGCTTATAGCTCGGGATATTAAATTGTCGAGGGTAGTTTGGTTTGCTTGAAGGCAGCATTCTGAGCTGTCAATTGTAGTCTGCTTACTGACTAGTTCGACACCAGGTTTCATTTGATATGCCTTTAATGTTTTAGTCTAACTTCTACCCAAACAATAAAGGTATATGGTTCGAAAGAAAACCAAAAGCGATGGTACTCCTTTTTATAAGCTAAATTACCCGAAGACCTGCGGTTGTTGCCCACACAACCTTCACTGTCGTTGGAAAGTTCTTTTTTCATGCAATAAATTTTGTGTGTAGGGGTGAAAACAAAACGTCCAACTACAAACCCTGTTTGTTTACAGGAGACCCCTGTAAAAGTGTCCAGTGTTTGTCCAGCAGACAAAACATCCTATAGGTACGGTTCTGACAACATATGAGTTACTCGCCACCAAATAGTTTTTATCTTCACCAGTAACGGAAACTAAAGTCTGGACAATATTTGCTGCCTTAGATTGGCGTGATGAATTATGAATGCATGAATTATAGTGCAAATCAGTCTCTATTTAAGATTTTCACAAAGATTTACAGCGAGTTAATTTTAACAGATGCAGTTCCTGGAGTATTTAAGATCTCAAGAGTTTTTCCGACTGATAAGAATAGTGTTTCAACCAAGAGAGGATGAAGCGAGGGAATGAATCCTTCATTTAGGCCTTATTCCTAGATTTATCTCCTCAAGTTATTTTTAGACACGGTACCCAGCTCTCTTCCTCTTCCGCTCTTTCAAAAACTGACCTGAGATGAAATGGCGGGAATATCGAGCAAAGTTCTTTTATAACTTTTGTCAATGAACTCGACTATTCCTCCACGTCTGTGCCACGATAACATCCACGCAACGAGCGACTAACATTCGCGGAAGAGCTGGGTACCATGTCTAAAAATAACTTAAGAGGGATTACCTTAGGAATAAGATCTATAAGAAGGCATCACTCTGTTACTTAATCCTCTATTGGTTTCAACAGAATTGGCAAACTACAGAACTATTACAATTATAACTCCCTTTAGTAAAGTGCTTGAAAGATTTCTACACAAGAGTTTGCTTTTTTCGAAAAAACTGAAAAGGATAATTTTAATTCTATTTTATTTGCCACACAAATCTATACATTTACAAAATTATTTAGAAATTGATTTTTGAGGAGACAAAGGAAGCCTACATGAAAACAAAAAGTTTATACAGACGTAGGCTCCCTTAAAAATAAAGATCAAGTATATTGTAAGACTAGGCCTAAGGCGTGCTCTTTTACATATATAACATGAAGTACGATAAAAAAACTGAATCAGGCACACAGACAGGACAAGCACAGGGATGCCACAAAGCAGCAAGTAGGGAAAAGGGAAAATTTAATTCAGCAGAACTGCTTTTAGTTTTGTTTTAAACGAATATTTTTATCCACTAAAGCAAATGCCAAACTGTCTAATACTCGTTCTACAGTAAAATATGTGAAATGAAACGCAAGAAAACTTAAAAGCAGCAATCGATGACCTTAAAATAACATTGCAATCTTTCTCAATTTTTAAAAACATTTGATACCATTAACCACAAAATTGTTTTAAACAAACTTTACTCCTATGCCTATGGATTCCGCGGAACGGCCCACCAATCGTTCTCGCGCTATATATCTGAACTCAAAGTCAAACAATATTGCTGGATTTCATACCGGGAGAGCCTGGGTACAAGTCCTTAATTCTTATAACTACGAATTATGACTAATAAAAAAAGAAAGACCACACTATAAATACCAAAATCCCAAATTTTGATATTAAAAGGATCAATAGTTAACGATATATAGCAGTTTTAAAAAACAAGAATTTCCAAAGAAATGTATGGCGGCAGGACAATTCTGTACTATAATGATAACAACTTTACAAAAAAAAAAAATTATGATATACCAATAAAAACGTGCAGCATAGAAAGGAAATGTTACATATGTAGGTGTGCACATCGTAGACTTAGATAAAAAAATCCGGATCTTTTTTGGGATTTTTAAACCTTAGAAAGATTTTTAGAAAATTTTGACATATTTAGCAATGAAAATATTTTTTCTAGCAATATTGGTATTTTTTCCGAGCCACAAGACTCTTCAATTCCAAGTTTGTAAAACTATTTGGTCCAGTTGTGATTCAGTCCTTAAAAGATGAATTTTTAGCATACCTAGTGAAGGCTGCCGACCTCCGAAATGATTTTCATGTCCTGAAAGACACATGGCGATAGTGGAAAACAACTGCTACAGATCTCCCTTCATGGTCCGCTGCAGTGGAGAAATTGGTTCTTGTGCAGCCATCATCTGCAGCTGCTGAGAGGGTGTTCTCGCTTTTAGTCACTATGTTTGGTGACCAGCAGCACGATGCTCTTGAGGACATGATGGTGGCAGCGTTGATGCTCAGAGTGAACGATCGTTAGGCTGGTTGACATATTCAAATTTATATTATTTGTATGAATCAATGACGATAGTTATTTATGCAAGAACAGCCAATATGAGTGGCTTCTGTTCAACACTTTAAGTCAGCAGACAACAGCGGGACTCCGGGTGCGTTTCTTCTTGAAGGAAGTATTATGTAGTTGTAAGTTTATTCCTGTTTTTTGTACCGACTGTCTTTCACAGGCTTATAATGTTGTCGGATTTGATTAAAGAGTTACTTCTAAAACCTAAAAACGTGTTGATCGTGGAACATTCGTCAACGATAACTAAAGATATTTTGAGATTTTCAGAGGGATTTGTGAGATTTTTAGGAAAAAAAGGAGATTTATAGAACTTTTGGCGGTATAATCCGGATAGATTTTTAGGCAATTTTTCGGGATTTTTTTATTTAGGCCTAGCTCATCGATGAACAACTACAGTGGATGCTCAACTAAAACACGTTTAAAATATAAAAACAAAAAATATTGGAATTATAAAAAAACTAAGGTATTTTGTATCAATTCATTTACGGAAACAACTTTACTTCCCCTGCATTTTAATTATTCTAATCGCTCCATCTCTAATTTTGTTGCATTCGGTCTATCTGTTATCAACGGCGGCAACAATTGTGGCAAAACTAAAGAAATGCGACTCATTCAAGCTTTGAGTACTCTTAGTCCCCACGGAATAAATAAACATTTCACGTTCAATTAACCTTCTGTTGTTCCCAAACCTTTTTGTGTAAACACCTCTTTATTAATCAGCCACACAGTCACTCCGACGAAGGACAACAGTCCGAAAAGTCCTGATGTTTTTAACCATGTTAAAATAAAGTCACCAAATGTCAGTTCTGAAATTCTTTTTACTTCAGTGTACAAGTTATTTATCAAACTTTTCTGTAGAAACACCGACACAGGTTCCATTTACAACTTTACTTCGCATTAGTATATCCGTATTTAATGACGGTAAAACGAACCCAGGCACTAGTTGTCTATCTAAATTGGATAAGATAAAAACAAAACCAAAACTAAATGTCTTTGTACAATATTTTTCTCACAAGCAATAGAAAATGCAAAGCCTTTTTTCAAATTCTTGAAATTATGAATCTTGAAAATATAATTAATCTCAAAACATTTCTCGTTTACAAAATAATTTTTAATAAAACAAAAATTCCTAATGCTTTCTTACACTTAATACAGCATTTGATAAAATCGTAATACCAAACATGCTTCCAAGCAAAAGTTGCATAGACTAGGCCAGCTTCAAGAACGATATATGGGCTAGCTAGATTGAAAGAAAAAACTTCAAGAGTTGGGGAAGCCATTCCAGCAAAAATGAAATCTTTGTTATTCTATTTCATCGTCATTTGCTGTTGATGGCCTTTGGATAAAGGCCGAAATATACAAGTTTAAAAATGATTAATCTTCTCGTTATTTTATTTATATTTGTCATTCTATTGTTTTAAAAAAATAATCTTTTTTTTTCTTCTCTAAATCTCTTTTCTTATTTTAAACACACGCGCTTCTTGTCAAATAATTACCATTTTGTGATTTTTTTTTCTTTTTACATTCTTCGGTTGGGGCTTATTTGAAAAGTACTTTTGCTGATTTGTAGTAAATTATGAAAAACAATTTTTGGTGTTACCAGTAAAATCCGAAAAACCAAATTTCAATACTGCTTGCTGAAATGCCTTTTTCAGTTCAAGCAAACCCCGTCTTGAAACTGCGACGCCAATTATGAATATCTATAACCATCACAAAATCAACAAATTCTGACGGATATAGCCAGCTACGGGAGCCACTCGAAGGTCGCGAAAATAGATGTCGGTTGCTTTGGTAAATACTAACTTAATTTATTAGCTTTAAGATAATTTTGTTTTGATTTCACAGATTAACTAAATGTATAATGGTCGTGTTATTCACGTGGGCTGCGGCAAGAGGAAAAATTAAAATGAGGCTTTGAAATAATACGTTCATATTCTCGTCAATAAAATTTTGATGACTGAAACATATTGTAGAGCCCACTGTGGGAGAACACGTTCACATTTCATAATGAGCGTTGTCGGCCTTATTACAGTAAAAGATCCTTTGTTTTTAAGTAACCCGCTTATTGTTCTCACAACAATAGAGTTAAGTCAGCTTAAAGAAGATGGTTTCAAGACGAACAAAGCCTTTATCGCACTACTTGCATATTTTTCTTGCCCAAAACTTGGAAACGGAACTAAACACCTGTATTTGCTAGCGATCTCAAATGATGGCCACTTTTTTTTCAATAGAAAAGCTGCCAATTTCGCCATTCGCGTTGCTTCTTGCAACTATATCCAGCCAGTTGCGAAAGGATGATGTGAGGAGAATTTGCACACAGCTACAAGGAGTCATTGACAAAAAGTGCCTTGATGGCATTCAGGATGGCCGCAGTTTGTTAGGTGTCCTTCAAAAGCAAGGCTTTTTGAACAGTAAAAAACTTTCCTTACTTCGAAAATCTTTTGTAGATTCCAAACTCTTGTGTTTAGTTGATCTTCTCGATGAGTTTAAAAGGGAGCGAATCCAGTCTTTAAACGTACCGGTGCGAAAAGGTAAGCTTTCGTTTACAAGTATCACTTACAACAACTATAGGTTTTCATAACGTCACTAAATCACGCGTTTAAGGGTCGCCTTCTCATGGCGGAGGCTTTCTTACATCATTAGATCAACCAAATGAATCTTTTTTAAATGAGCACCATAATGCTAATTCTTGATCAGCTTTCAACTCTATCACTTGGTTGAAAAGAGGGGCAGCATATTTGCGATATATGATTCAGTGTTAAAGTATAAGGAGAGTTTCTCAACTTATTATAACAATATCTTACGAGTGTGTGTATCTGTGGCGAAGGAAGGCGGACGGAGGGAGCTTGGGTTGGACCCTCTCAATTTTCTGCATTATTTGTTTGAACAGAATAATAACAACCAAGTCTCCATTAAATGAAAAAATGTTCAAATGTTTTAGTTGAAACAAATTTAAATATATGAGCCTGCGTGTCTTAGGCTTATTCATACAAAAGCTTATTTTCCTTTCTTAATTAAAATTTTATTCTTCGCCTAGATCACTTCTTAATTTCAGAGTCAAATGAAAGAGTTTAGGCGAGCGAACGCCGATAACAAGAGCATTGTAGTGACCCCTGGTATACTCTCAACAGCAATTAAATTTTACACTTGTAAAAGCTAGCTGTTTCAAACACAATGCCGCGATGGAAATATAAATCCAGCTATTTAAGTTCAGTAAAAATGTAAACCTTTTTTCACTTTTCAGAGTTTTTATTTTTATCGAGTTATCTCCAGTTATCTTCTTCGTTTTTTGTTTCTGCTAATAATTTTAAATTTTTAATTAATAATAACAACACATAAAAAATACTCGATCTATCTCCAGTGAAACATACCCTGCTTGGCAGAGGTTTTTTTTCCCCTCTAAAGAGAAGAAAAAGAAACCTCTGCACCGATCTGCTTGATGCCGTCCAAAAGTTTGTACGAATAAATTAACTCAAAAGTGGTTTAAAACCCGTTATAACCAGTTTGAATTTTAGCACATATCATAATGTAGAACAAC
>JAOBBB020265297.1:0-11056 GCA_025331005.2 Zoanthus gigantus | reverse complement strand
ATGTGCCCTCCCGGTTACCACCATAATGGCATTATAGCAGCTCGTGAACTTGGGCACACGATGTACGGTTACACATTCAGATTGTAGGATTGCATTTTGGAGTCACCAGAGTGCTCAAACTGCGAGCAGTGAGCAATGCATTTGCCTTGAGGAATTTTTTTTTATAATTTTCGTCCGATGAAAATTTTAAAAAAATCCGTCTTATTTATATATTATTTCATTAACTAGGTGACCTCAATCAGTTTACTTTTATGTGAACTAGAACCTCCGACACGTTAATAAAGTTAATATTATTATTATTATTCTCAATCGAAACTAAAACTAAACGAAGCCACAAAATCGTAAAAACATATGCTAATTGGTGGGTTTCATTAGGTTCCAGCTCAGCGCACATGGTGGTCAGTTATACAAAAGAATCTCATTTGAATCTACATATAGTTTGAATCTTATTGTTTGACCTCCACTCCATCTGCCATTGTGTTATATCCTCGTTGGACTTAGTGAAACCCAAGAATTAAGATCACATTTATAAACCGCATAGTCACGGTTATGATTTCGTTTGTTTTAACTTAATAATTAGTAATAAGCTTGAGAAACTTTTTTACAGCTTTAAAATTGTATAATTTATGAAGTAAGAAAACCAGGGCGGATAGAGGTTGGGCGGGGAAACGAGCGGACCGCTTTTTAATATTGCTGAATGTGTGATGCAGGAGTTAGGGCTTGGGTACAAGGGCGCTCTGATTCTTCGCCTGTCTTATGGTCTTAGTTAAAAAGTTGAAGTCGAACATTTTTTTCATTTTCAGTACTAAATTTCTCCTTTTCTTTTTTATGGTGCTACAAAATCTCAGGCTCAGTTAGGTAACAAGGTATTAATCTTTGTCACTTGCAAGCAAATCGTTTAAAGTTGCTTTCATAAATTTGTAAGGCACATACGATTTCCGTAAAATTATTTTACCAACTCTTTACTCGCAGCTCATTGTGAAGGCTTCCTGTAAGCCCCGATATCATGATTTATGTATGTAAAAAAGTAATAAATAAACTACAGCATATCCAAGTTTTAGTGTGATATAGAGTTATAAGCAAAAGATTAACTTGCTCTTGTTCTTGTTCTTGTTCTTGTTCTTGTTCTTCTTTCCTTTCGGCATTTCTCGTCAAGGGTCGCCACAGCTAATCATCTGCCTCTTTCAAGCTCTATCGTCTGTATCCTCTTCTCTCAGAGCAACTAACTTTATGTCATATATCAGTGCATCCGTTAATCTCCTCTTTTAATAGGTAATTAAATGGGAGTTCATATTCAAATTGGGTTATCATGCAATTGAAAAGATAGTGTTATTTTGATTGTCAGTTGGATAGAAGGGTACCTTACAGCAAATTATGATAGAGTTGGCGAACCACATCTTTCGTTATTTGCCTGCTTTTCTTTAGCAGCCGCTATTAGATATTTGACGTTAATTCGTAAGTGCTAGATAACGATTTTTTATGTATTGAGATAGATAGACTGTAAAACAGTCTCTTCCTTCGCTGGGAGATCGAAAATCCAAGCGGGTTCATCAAATGGGAAACTGGGTAGAGGAAATGGACGCGCGGATGGGAGCGAAAAGGAATGGGCCCTCGCCCCATTTCCTCTTCCCAGTTTCCTATTCGATGAACGCACTTGGACTTTCGATCTCCCGGTGAAGGAAGAGACTGTTTTGCAGTCTATGAGATAGATTACATGATTTCAAAAGCTGTAAATCGCATCCACGTACAATGAATATCAACTAGAAAGAAAACATATCTGTCTTAAATAGAAGAGTAGAAAAAAAGCTTAAAATCTAATTGTTTTTTAGGAAAAAACTTGCAATAGCATCAACTATTCTTCTTTTTCAATAAACTCTTTAGAATCGATTATTTTTACACGATAAACTGACAATAACGTAGTTTACTTTAGTCACAGTGAAAACATTAATCAAATATAGATAGCACTTGAGTGCCCTTAGCTAAATTGAAGCCAATGTATTGGTCACTAAGCGACGTTGGTATCTATACTAGTAGTATGGTAAGAGTACCTATATCTTCTATGTATAGATAGCACAAACGTGCTAGTAGCTAACTTGAAGCCACTATATTGGGCAATATGGCCACGTTAGTATCTATACTAGTAGTATGGTAAGAGTACCTATATCTTCTATGTATAGATAGCACAAGTTTACGTGCTATAGTAGCAAACTTGAAGCCAATGTATTGGCCACTAAGCGACGTTAGTATCTATACTAGTAGTATGGTGAGAGTACCTATATCTTCTATGTATAGATAGCACAAAAATGCTAGTAGCTAACTTGAAGCCACTATATTGGGCACTATGGCCACGTTGGTAGCGGGCTTTAACACTTAAATCTACCATAAAAAGTAGTGAGCCTGAATGTTAGCAGCCTTGAAACTAATAAAATCTATAAAAGGTAAACACATTAATGACGTAACGTTGAAATATTAAGAGAAATTTGAGCAAATAAAATCGCTCTGTTTGTTTAAATTTGGTTTTATTGTTTTATTAAAAAGATCTTCTATAAAATTTTCTTTACAAAAATGTTATGGTTGTTAGTTTTTCAACTCAAAACGTATCAGAAAGAGCATGCAGAATAAAATGCTTTCAACAACTCTTTGATGCTCAGCGGTAACCCACGCTAGTTTGTATTGTGAGTACTCCGAACAAACATTCATTCAGCCTGTTCAAAGTATTTTAAACTATTTTGCAGTTGAGTTGAAAATCAAGTTAAACAAACGGCAAGCTTTAGAATTTGTTGAAACATTTCAACAGGAAAATGGATGCTTTCATGTACTGAATGAAAATTGAGAAATTTTCAGTTCTTATCAACAAAATTGGTACAATTACAAAACATGCAAAAGTATTCATTACGCCAGCAACAGATTACTATGGCATTGGGCCACCCCCACCCAGTCCTCCCCCGGGATTCAGCAGGTCAGTCGCGGGACCATCAGAGGGAGGGATCAGCTTTACAAGCTCAGCAAATCCTTGCAGGTCGGACACTCGGTACATGTGTGCGTACGTTGTGCTTGCCATTGCTACCAGTTCCTGGAGCCCGTCCAAGTATTCTCCAACAGCCACGACAAATATTTGAACACCTAATTGCTTCACACGGAACGCATTTTCTATTGTCAAGCTGCGATTAATGTTTGACTGACCATCCGTCACTATCAAGATGCGCTTAAAACTTGCGAGACGAACTCCTGATGAAAGGTTGGTGTACAACTGATGAAAAATGAATTCAGTAAACATTAATTCAACTTATCTTGTAAGGTACAAGTCGGCCGTGCGGACCAATACTCATGGTCTTTAAATAATTTAGGAAAACTTGGGATCATGAGTAAATCTTAAAATGGTTTGGGCATTTTAGTCTTCTCGAATAAGGTAGTAGAGCTTTAGGTCTTGGCTCTGGGCTCACTATTGATGGATTTAAAAGATCCCGTATAAATTAAACTATTTGAGTGATTCTGTTGTTTCATATTGTATCTGTTTTACTGAAGCCGTACTTGATGTCTAAATGCATGTGAGCTTCTGTACGGGATTCAGATTCTCATCTGAAGACCTTCCTGATTATTCATGAAGACCTAATAGAATTTGTCTCATGGTATGGTATATGGTGTCGTGTTGTGGTGTGGTGTGGTATGTTATGTTATGGTATTGTTTATAGAATGCTATTGTATCGTAAGGTAGCGTTTACTATGTTATGATGGTATGATAGATGATATGATATTCTTTGGTATGATAGTAGTATAGTAGTATGGTATGGTATGGTATGGTATGGTATGGTATGGTATGGTATGGTATGGTATGGTATGGTACGGTACGGTACGGTACGGTACGGTACGGTATGGTATGGTATGGTACGGTATGGTATGGTATGGTACGGTATGGTATGGTATGGTATGGTACGGTACGGTACGGTGTGGTACGGTACGGTATGGTACGGTACGGTATGGTATGGTATGGTACGGTACGGTACGGTATGGTATGGTATGGTACGGTACGGTACGATATGGTATGGTATGGTATGGTATGGTATGGTATGGTACGGTACGGTACGGTACGGTATGGTACGGTACGGTACGGTATGGTACGGTATGGTATGGTACGGTACGGTACGGTACGGTACGGTACGGTACGGTATGGTACGGTACGGTATGGTATGGTATGATATGGTATGGTATGGTATGGTGTGGTATGGTATAGCGTGGGGTGGGGTGGTGTGGTATGGTATGGTATGGCATATTACGGTACAGTATGGTTTGGTACAGGGTGGTATTGTATGGTATGGTATATAGTATGGTATAAATAATTGAATGTTTTGGTGAGAAAAATGTTTCTTGTAAATTTTAATTTTATAAAACATGGATTGACCAACAGATAATAAAAACGTTTACCAGATCATGCATGTCAATTTGTTGAAGAAATATAGAAGAAGAAAGGTTTTAAGAACGCAGAACTTGAAGAAAACGAAAGAAAACTACAGTGAATTTAGGAGCTTATAAAATTCTATGAAGCATAAAATGTTTGCAGGTAATGAACTTGTGAAGTAAATGCAAAGCACCAAAGGTAGTTCTTGCTGGAAAATCCCACAAAACTAAAACGTGGTCAAAATTTAACTCTTTTTGTCACATTTACTGTTAAGTTCCTCTGTACGCGAAAAAAGATTTAAGCTTTAATTTTATAATAATGCAAAAACAAATATTTTTTTAGGATATTCGCTGACATGGCAAACAAAACTGGAATTCTTGCGTTGCTCTTTCGGGGAAAAACATATCAGTTATTTCTTTCAAGTTAAGTAAACTGTGACTCAAGATGTTCTAACTTGAACAAAGAATCTTGACACTCGGACGACCAAGCCATTTGTTGTATCAAATTAATTCAAGGGGACTTACCTCCCCCCCTCCTCATCTAACATTTTTTCCAAAATTAGATAGTAATTTCTGTATTTTAAATTGTTTTATTACCTTCTATGACATTAATGTTTGTATTTATATGAGTAAAAACCAATTTTTTTTTTTTTTTAAAAATACTTTTACAATTGTCTGTTTTTACGGAAATACTTTTCACTTTCAAAAACTGTAAAAAATTTCATTTCAAGTTTGAAACACGAAACTTTGTCAAAATACGTGTTTACTCATCATAGCGAATAGTTATTTTAAAATCCGAGGGGGTCCACTGTCACCCCCTTCCTCCTCCCTGGATGGTCGAGTGTTAAAAATCGTTTCCAAGTATAAATAATATTTACGTTACTTCTCTTTTCATCTGTTTTTTTTTCATTGAAAAACAGGAAAGGAACAAACTCTTACCTCATAACAGATTTGTAATGCCTCTTGGGTATTTGTTTTTCCGCCAGTTCGTCTTACTTCCTGCAGCTTATTTTGGGCGGTGAAAACATCTGTAAAATTGAAAACAAGCCGAGCACGAGTAGACACAGTCACTGCAGCATAAAGAGTGTTTCGTCGAGCGCGCTGAAGTAGCATCAACAGAGCACTCTTGCCTTTGTTAAACTGATACTCGCTCACAGAACTGGACGAGTCGATGACGTACGTTACATCATACTGGGTGAGAGGAAGGAAGAGTTGTCTTTTACGGCGTCCTATTTTATCTGGATCGCGGTCGAGGAAGTATTTCATAAATTTCTTAGCCGAATCACTGAGAGGCGGAACTTTTTGAAGCTCTGCGAACAAAAGTAGATAAGCCTTAGAATTATATGTTAACTCTGTTGGTAGTTAGTTAATTTTTTGGCCTAAATATAACTAAATCCATAATCGGGCTCTGATTGATGGAAGGAGCCTGAGGGAGGTTCCCGTACCAGTCCCATCGAATTCTCCACACAACCTTTTGATAAAGCATGTAACAAGTAACTGAAACGCAGGTCAAAAGTCTTGGAGTTGTAAGTGAGAATTTTTAATAAAAGAGAAAACTGAAAAAAAAAAAAAAAAGATGGAATATGACCCCGGAATATCACCTGTTCCTTAATAGAAAAAGGAAGCTTCCGTCCTTAGTTACTAGTATTATTGTTGCTACACCCTCCACCCCATCTCCCACATTGTATTTCCTTCAAGAAAATAAAATGACGCTTCGGAAATTTGTCCTTCGTCGAATTGAAATGTGGCCATTATACTCACAAAACCCCTTTGTCTATGAAATAATAAAACGTTTAAAGGGTGTGGTTACACGATAGCAGACTATAGGTCTGAATAGATCGGTGCTCGGCAACTTTTGAGTAACTTTTAGCGTTTGGAAAACGTTTTTCGATTCTAACAACTTCCTGCAACTTTTGGATTCTGGAGCAATTTTTGAGCAACTTTGTATTGACTTGTCTTATGAAAATCAGATTTTGAAAGGAAACATCAATTTTTTCAAAAAACATTGATGCTAAAAAGGTGTCTCGAGGACATATATGTTGCTCGATGTTGCTCATATGTTAAGCCTCGTCCCAAGCCATCTTTGGTTCACTACCACAGCATCAACAACAACAGCTACAAAGCCAAAAACCACGATGCCCTTTAGAACAAATTTTATCAACAAGATGATGTTCAACGATGGCAAATTCCAGGCATTCTACGCCTACGACAATCAAACTGACATGTTGCACTTCAAACTTGAAGTAATGACACAAGGTTGGGTGTCGTTTGGGTTTACCACCACCCCTAGAGGAATGGAAAACTATGATGTTGCAATCGGTGGCGTTAACACTGACGGAAGTAGCTATTTGAAGGTATTATATGATACTTAAATAACATAGTAATAACACGTAATTATTACATGGTTATGAACAAAATAATTTAAGAAGCTAGAAATAAGATAAGTTATGTTATTAGGCTTAGCTATACAGATGTCATATGTAATAGAAATAAGATGACTAGAAAACTGGGTATTTTTTCAGAATGGTATAGTTAAGCTATTTGTTATCATTGTCGATTGCTGTCGATGGCCTTTGGATAAAGGACGAAATATACAATTCGTACACTCTTATTTCTAATTAAGCTGTATGCCCAAAAGAATATATTAGATATTATCTATATAACTATTTTAAATCATTTACCGCTTTCCTTCCTCTTTCCTGCTTTATCTATTAACATACTATTACTAGGTTTATAGTTTTCTTTGGCTGGTATCTTTGTAATTAAGAATTTAAGAAGTTACTGTTACTTTACTTGTAGACTGTTACAAATCCTATAGTCTGCAGGTTGGTTAATTAACCTGCTACAGTTCGGTTTTAGTTAAATATCCCTAGTAGCAAAACAAATCCTTTTCATGACTGCTCTGCTTCGAAAGAATTTTACATTTATATCATAGTCATTACAAACATGGTCATAGTCATAGTACAATCATAGTCATTACAAACATGTTTTTCTTAAAATATTTTATCAAGGTCTTTGTTGATGTACTGAAACTACAGTATAGATATCGTATAAAATAAACGGTTTTACGAATAACACTGACCCATACAGAACAAGGTTCTTTAACAGCAACGAGGGTGTTTGCTATCCTTTTATATTTTAGATTTTTTTAAATACTAATAGCGTGTTAATTATTTCAAAGGACTACATTACAATAGGTCAACAAACACCTCGAGAGGACACGCAACAAGATTTTCAGATCTTGTACTCCAAAGAGGAAAATGGAAAAACCATTCTGCATTTCTACCGTAAACGAGACACAATGAGTACTGACGATTTGTCTTTTACGGTATTCAGTTTTGTTGTTTTGTTTATTAAGCTATATATTTTTATACCATATTTTACAATAGTTTATTTCAGATGTACTTTTGTGTTAAATGGAAGGTTATATTAATTCCTTATTAAAACAAAAGGACTAATGTCGTTTAACTAAAGACTGTCCGTTGATTTCCTAACAGTCGTGATCAACCTAAAATAACTTTTAGGTATATGAAAGACTATTATTTTTTTCTTTCAGTTTTTAGGTAAACGTAGGTACTGACAGTTGTTTAGTTTGACAACTATTGGCTAGATAGAATGCAAGCATAAAATCTTATCCATTATATCTGAGCTCCTATTCAATGACTCTTTTGAAACACTAAACCAACTAACTAACGCAATTTATTATTCACGGCTGGTTAACATTTTAAGGATATGATAATTGTGCTTGTGCTTGTGGTGGCAAATTTTGGTAAGATATCACCTTTAGGCTAGTACAGGTTAGGGTGTAAGGTAGAATGGAAAAATTATGGTATAGGTTACGGACGCAAGTGCAGTTAATTTATGATTTAGGATAAGTGCATGGTTGGCGCAGTTGGTAAGATCTCTACCTTCCGACCACAAGGTCCCCAGTTCGATCCTCGGCTCTGCCGAAATTTGAATATTTGTGCGACCTTCTTTTTAGCCTAAGCCAACTCAGCTTTCTATCCTTCCAGGGTAGGTAAATGAGTACCAGCGTCTGTTAGGAGCTAACCTGCGATGGTTAGTGTCCAGTCCAGGGGGAGTCAAAGACTCTCATCCGCTTAACACTACAGAAACCGGAGATAAGCGCCGGCTCCATGGGCCACTCGGCTCGTAAAGGATTTAGCTTAGGTAGTAGATTTAAAGTAGGGGAGGAATTAAGGTAGTACAGATAGGAGATGAGTTAGGGTGTTGCATTTTTTTAAGAGCTAGTGATATGGTTAGGTTATGAGATAAAATTTAAGTTTAGAGTAGGCAGTACTGTTAATGTATAAGTTAGGGTTTGAGTTACGATCACATGATTAACTTTGGAGTTAGAAGGCTAGGGTAGAAGGTACATGAAGATTATTATTGTCTGGCTATGGGCTAGGCTGATGAAAATAGCTGAGAATTTATAATCTATGCTTTGTTTTGGGTTAGACAGTAAGTTAAGGTAGTATAGTTATAGTAACGCCTAGGAACACAATTGCTCACTCAAAGTATTTGATGTAATAACATGTATTATGCAATTTCCTATAAAATTAACTGTTTTTCAGTTGCTAGGATAAAAATGGAACCCTCTGTTGTCTGATTTCATTATTATTTTACTATTCTTTTGCATTCTTTCTTATTTCTGGTACTCTTAAACCGATTCATTTACGTATTTTAATCTTCATGTGTTTCCTTTCATAATTACAACAACATAAATGTAAAACCAATAGTTTTTGTGCTGGATACTAGGAATCCAGTCAACAGTTTTATTTTGTGTGGGCCTACGGCAGTGAAGACGCTTTAAGTTATCATGGTCCAGCCAATAGAGGATATTCTGACAAAATGTCAACTGCAGCACTCTTAGGAATGGAGCCAATGCCTACGAAAATGACAGTGACTGACGCACCAGGTACCACCATAGTTAGTACAGTGGACTGGTAATACATTTATTAAAAGTCCATTAAAGTTGCAATGCTTCTATGTCTTCTGATTATCCGGTTATTTGCAGAGAAGCTATTAAAGAGAGCGGAATTAAATCTTGCTCAGACCACTGAAAGGAAATGTCCAAGGATCACATTGACAATCCTTTGTAAATAGCAAAATGAACGTGAACTTGAATGTGAAGATGAACGTAAGCATGAAGATGAACGTAAACATGAATATTAAAGTCAACGTGGGCAAGAACGTGGATAATATATATATTATACTAAAGATGAATATGAACACAAGTGCTTAATTAATAAAAGATCCCCGAAAGGGACTTTTTGGTGTAATGTTAGAATCCAGGCAAAATAATTGACAATTTACACAGCGTATACTGACTTTGGCCCTAAGGTTTTCGAGACTGCACAAATCCATTTTCCTTTGTTGGATGGGACAAACATGAAGTGAAGCCACGTCATTGCGATCAAACATTTAAGCGACTATAACCAATGAACCGTGCTTCTTCCTCGCAAAGTAAAAAGAAAATGAACAAAAACCAAAATATTTTCTATTTTCGTTCAGTAATCTTTTTTTTTTTCACCCATAGTTGCATGGTGTATTTTAGTTATGAATAGTATGAAACGCGTCACAATCTACTTTCTTTTTGTTTCAAGAAAACCAAGGGAATCCTGGCAATCAAGTTAGTAACAATGTCTTTGGTAAGGAAAACATTAATTGGAAACCTCTGATGTGCTTATGACTTTTCCAGTGGAAGAAATTGTCCATTCTCTTAACGTTACAGATCTGGAGAAAAATTTCCTTTCTGTTAGCTACCTGGCTCGTAAAGGAGAAAAAAATACGTGTAATTCAATTAATCTAAAAATAAGACATAAATGATTATCAGGTTGGGAATAATCATATTAGTTTTTGCACCGAAGTTGTCGACTGGAAAAGGAGTCTAAATACATGAACAGAAAATATTAAAACAGCATGAGTATTTATCAGAAAACTTAATCTATGTGCATGTGTGTACTTTTAACTCCATCATTAATTCAGTCAGATTATTTTTTATGTAGCCCCACTGCTACTAAATGTTTCTTATATTTATTCATTATGAACTTTGTAACTTTGTACTTTCGTTTATGATTCGCCAAGGAAAGTGAGTCTCTTATCAAATTTCTTAAACCCTCGCCTTTAGTTTCTTTAATCTTTGCTATAAAATGATATTTGTTTTTTTGTTTTTTTTTTACCTCCAAGATAAACCAACACGTGATATGCTCGTGATTCTCATCGCTACCTCAGTTGGATTATCAGGAGTTGCCGTAATTCTTATTCTTCTCGCTTTAGTTCTGATCAATAGGAAGAGGTAAGTAAATAAGTGATAACGTGAGAAAATACACTAACCATGATTAATAAGCAACTTTCGTTCACTGTAAAAAATCCGCGCCTGCAATTGGTCAAAATCCATCACGTGACTTCGGTCTATCTGTCAATACCCGGCACGGCCGTGAAAAAAAAATCTATATACCTATGGCCGAGTCTTCAAAAAAATCAAACCACAACTTAGATCTACCAAAACGATTTTAATTTGAGCTTTTACTCCAGCGAAAATTGTCCTTTATCAGAGTATACAATCAAGGTATTTAATTTGTCGGGCTTTTTGGGTGCACGTCCAGCAATTTTCCCGCCTTTTAGATAAGTTTGAAGTTTGTGTTTCTTGTGAAGCAGT
>JAOBBB020265216.1:0-11056 GCA_025331005.2 Zoanthus gigantus | reverse complement strand
GGCTTTGAGATGTAAATGAGCAAGCAGCCAATAGACTAATGAAGCATCACACCTAGAACAAAAGATCATAACCGTGAGCGTGCACACAACATCAAACAAAGGAGCATAGGAATCTTCTTTGTAGTTTGCTAAGTTTCCTAACCAGTCCACTTTAATAACTTTGCTGCCATGCAAAGCTGAGCTAGCTTGCCCTGATGCGTGTTTATATTAAATTGTATATATATATAATAATGATCATTGGGCGAAAAGTTTACACTTTTCCTATCTTTGATCCATTATGATTATCAAATCTTACGTTCTCAATATTAGAAGTGTCTTGTAAGTTAAGCTTCATCCGAAATATAAGACCAATAAGTTCAATATTGTTTCTGTGATGTAATGGAGACATTGTTAAGACTGTTTGGCTCATTAACAATTTATGCCACCTACGAACGGCGATACGTTCTTCTTAACTACATGGATAAACTCAAATGTTTCTTCGCTTTCTTTGTTTGACCAGGCTTTCTTTAATAATTCTAAATTTAAATAGTAAAAAACTTTGCTTACTCTCTACCTTGCACGAGATTATGGTAATGTAGCAGTTGCACAACCTCGCACCAAGGGGTACGAGGTTGGCAATTGTAAATAGTGACGTCAGAAAGTGTTTTCCTATAAACATAATACAAATAGTGCTGCGCTTACTAGTCTGAGAAAACAGCCGCCTGTCATCTCGTTCTCGGTCCTAACCCCACGTGAGAGACGTCTGTGATTTGAACTGCAAATTCCTTACTGATGACTTCCATACTTTCAGTTGCATCGGAAAAAATAAGTTTGCTCTTCTTACTTCGGATTATAAACCCGAGTTGTGCCTCACATTATTTCAACTTTTGTAGAAGGTTCTTGCTCTTTTTAGTTCACGAAAGCACTATTTACAAATATAATCTTTCACGTTTTCTGATAAACTGACGTCAAATGGCAATGTTGTTATCAACCGAAAAGCAAGAGAACCATTATGTATCTTCGAATCGAGGATGTACCAACTTGAGGACTCTTTGATATTAGTAATGTAATCTTTCATAAAAATTAAAATCATGTGAGGCAGATCTGGGATTTAAAAGCCGCAGTAAGAAGAGTAAACGTATTTTTTTTGTGATGCAACTGAAAGTACGGAAGTCATCAGTATGAAATGTTCCGCGTCAGACGTCACTCACGTGGGGAAGGGGGCGAGAACGCCGTAAGAGGTAGCTGTTTTTTCAGGCTATAGAATACAGAATTGCCATCCAGTCAAACGACCTTATCCTGTAACTATGGTAAGATTTTGAAGTCGAGAAATCATTCAATGGTTCAAATTTATCGCAATTTTGTTTTGGTTTGTCTGAGACTAATTTTGGCTTCAATATGTCACTCGAGCGCAACGCAGTTGCCCACGGTATGGTACGGTTCAAGATAATTGGAACTGGTCAACGGCTATTTGCGCAACTCGGTAAGGTGAATGAGTGTATTGTGTGTGAGTGGTAGAACGGAAACTAGTAAGCACAAACCTTCTTCCACCCTCAGCTGGCGAACCCGGGCAGTTCCAAGGACATTGGAAGAAATGCTGTTTCTCATAACGCCAGTGTACGTGTAGCCTTTTTGGACGTCTGGAGGAAACAATCCTGGTATTACGGTATACGACAGCCACTTCATGTAATCGGTTGCTCGGATCACCTAGAAGCGCCATTCAAACATAAACAACAACAACTCATAACACTTTCACGCTTTCCATGACATACGCGTACATTTGCTTTCATTTTCTCGCAATATTGTAAACTAACAATCTTTACACTAAGGGCCTGTTCACATGAGGCGAGATATCTCGGGGGCTAGGGCTAACTCGGTCCTCCGAGGTATTTCGGGCCGAGCCAAGTTTCTCTACATTTACTTTATGTTCCAGGCATTCCGTTCACATGAAGCCGAGACAACTCGGGGGTGCGAGATATCTCGGTCTGGAAGGTAGGGATAGCCCTAGGGGTAAAGTTGTCTCGGTTCATGAACGGTTCACACCGAGATATCTCGGTGGTTAGGGACAACTTCGTGGATCGTGCGCATGAGTTTCTATCAAAACGAGACAATATGGCGGACGAAACGGAAATTCACCGGCAAGAAACTTCTAGAAAAAAAAGCGAAGAAAAGCCAACTTCTTGCTAGAAACCTTCGCCTTCCGCCCAACTTTTTTTTACTTATATTGTTGCCATGAGCAACTTGAATAGCAAAAAACTTTATAAATTCTTGGTGGTTGTTCAAAGGACAAAAAGTCCCTCTGCCAATGTTGAAACGGCGGCGGAAATGCTTAATAGCAAGCCAAAAAGCACCGCGACACGCTTTCTTCTGTCCGCCATATGTTTACTTCAGAAGAGCGCGGCTACTTAGCACGACTACCCGAGACCTCTCGCTGTCAGGTTTTCTCATGTGAACCAGGGACAGTTTCATCCCTACAACACCAAGATATCCCTACCCCCCGAGATGTTTCGCCTCATGTGAACAGGCCCTTAGAAGAGCAGCTTATATATTTTTTGACTTTGTTTACAAAGAATACTTTAAAGTACGTTTTTATTTAATTTAGATATTGATAATAAATTAAATAGATAGATAAATTAAATAAACAGATATTTATACACACAAGAATTGGCCAATTCATCTTAACGGTATTCTGCATCATCGAAACTTTAGAATATCTTTCCTTGATCCTGCTATTATGTCTGATAATGAAAAATTACTGTTGAACGTTTGTGTCGAAAACACAACATGACGCTTAAACAGGCTGAAACAGTTGAAATATTTTTCAGTTTTATAGTGTCCAACGATAAATTTAAATCAATAAATCTTGATAAATAATGATAAGTTTCATGCACTGTGAATAATTGTAACCTTTGGAGTAACATCAGACATTATCACTTTCTTCCAGTTACCCGCTACTGTTTTAGTAAATTATTGAAAACTATTGCGAGTAAGATGCAGTTAATGTCGCCAAGGTTTTAAAATAACAAACAAAACCTGATCTAAATTAAAAGACTTCAAAATGTGATGAGAAATTTATTTGAGTAAGCAATAATCTATAACCTACCATTGATAAATTAAATGTAGATATCTTTCCTTTGACAAAGATGTCATTAATTTCGTTTGAAAATGCATACGACTGGCGGTCGTGGTTAGCAAATGCTACAAACAGAACAACTATGACCACCAACATATGGTTGCATATTTCCTTTATAATAGATTTCATCTTTCTCTGTTTAAGCCTTAGCTGCCTGGCTTTATCCAATTTCTCACAATCTGGGGGCTTGTTGTAAAACCCGATTATTTTCAGGGCCTTTTCATCTTCAGCGCTCTTCTTGCTCTAGTAAAAGATCAAAAGTATGTATAGAGTAAGAAACAATCAGCCTCAAACCAACGCTTAGTGATGGAGGATGGTAATGGGCTACTTCTACTAACTGTTACCATATCAGCCACACCTATCAAAGTGTATTAAACATTATTTGCCCTTGACGATAGAGCGTAACTAACTCACTCACAGCGTATATGTAAGAAAAAATATTACCTCCTGGTTTGCATGTAATGATTTTACGAACGGCACTTTCTGATCTAATAACACTCGGGGTCTTAGACACAGAGAAAGGTACTGCCTTTGATCTTACATCTATAAATAATTTGACCAAGGCGTCTAATCGGATAAGGTGTTAAACCCCTAGGTCCAGTCTCTTAAACCTCTATCGGGGGTCTTAAAAGAACCCACACACATCTATCGTAAGAGTAGTGATCCCATTGTTGTAAGGTCTTTCCGTTCTACTTAGAGCATATTTAGTCGCTGTAGACTCTGTACACTTTGAGTTTATACGCCATATTTAAATCTGACATTATTATTATTAATAGTAGTAGTAGTAGTAGTAGTAGTAGTAGTAGTAGTAGTAGTAGTAGTATAAAGAATTTATGTAAGAATTTCATTGTCTATGTCACATAGAACTTGCGCTAAAAATGTATTCATAAATGCATTCTTTCGAGCAAAAAAAAATCGTTTTCTAATCTTAAACGTTTCACAATTTATTCTTTCTGTTCTCTACACCTCAACTCTAATTGCTATGTAACAACAGTTCGTTATAACTATTACTCTTATAGAGTTATGCCGCTGTTGTACATTGAAACTTTTAGCTATAACTTCTTTACAACTGCGCTGCGAATCAAGTTTCAACAGGCGTTTCACCGTGCAACATGCACGGTTTCATCAAACGTTTTCAAACTTCCTTTGCAAGACAAGTTTTACGAGAAATAGAACTACTTTCTATTACTGGAACGGCCGCAGAATGGTTTGATCGAAAAACCATTTGACGTAAAAATGTGGATGCATTGATGAAATTTTGAGGGCATATAACAAATAACATTTTTTAAGAAAAGGGAAGTTCAAAGGTATTGAAATACTCTTGCCTTGGTTGATGACTCCACGGGACTTTATTACTACTGACTCGTAAAATGACAAATTACTTGAACTGGAACAGCAACAAATCACTGAAACAGCGCTTTCATGACGAACATAATGTTGTTACGATGTTGACATTAAGTTCTTGACTTAAGAGTTAAGTTTTCTATCTACTGATTAGGTGGTTACCTGCATGAGTTCTTCATCTTCACCCATCTCTGCATTTCTGTCATTTTCTTCTTCCTTCTCGGGATCTTTGATAATAAGAGCGAAAAAAGCGGCGATTAAAAACACTTTGACTGGTTGAATCACCAACACAGATTGCCAGAATGAGATCATCATGGACGCCAGCCATTGTTCAGATTTCTCCTTGCCAAATTGAAACCCGTAGAGACAACAGAACAGACCGCTGACAAGTGAGCTTAGAAACGCCAGACCGTAGGCAATGTAGATACACCAGTAAGGAAAGAGAAACTTCTTTTTGTCCTTGCCGGAGTCTTCTTCACCTTTAAAGAAACGAAGCACTTTTCGCAAACTAAACCCAGGTTTTGTTTTGACTTCTGCTAAATCCTGAGAAGCGTCAAGCTTTCTTTTTCGTGAACCAGGCACCATTCTTGAGTATCTAAGGAATATCAGATGGAATGTCCAGGTAAGATAAGTATAACGAAGAAAGTTGTTAAGCGTCCGTTAGGGCAAAACGTTACAATTTGCAGTTAATATGCAAAATGTTATTCTATTGTTTTGTGATATAACAAAACTTTTTCAGAGTTGAAAAAATCTTTGCAATGAATGTTTTGAGGAAACTGGTATTTCGAATGCTACCATTTTTACATACCGGCCTTCCAATCCTTATCACAATCCTACAATCACACATTTTGCTCGAATCGCTGATGTGTTGCCGAGAGAACATCAGAAACAAGGTTCCATAAACCTGGTGTGGAACAAATTGCTATTTATTGATATTAAGAAACCTTGTAAACCAAAAACAAAATTCTACTAAGCAGACAAATGTCCAAATTCCATGATTTACGGTAACTAAAAATGTAGTACAAGCGGAACATTTCGCTTTAATTCACTTTCAAAAAAGTACAAATTTTGTTTTGTCAGTGGACGAAATATTTGAACACGTCACGGGTTGTTCACGTAACCTAAAAACCGCATGACAATTGCCGCGGAACAACTGGGTGTTGGACAGCAACTCCGGAAGTCCGAATGTGACTAATCAAAATTGTCTCTTCCAACAAGAATTCGCTGAAATATAATAATAGCGATTGCTACCTCCAATATGCAAAGAGCATTCATTTCCACAATACAAGATAAGGACATAAAGATAACCTTCATAAAACACGCTTTAGAACTAACGCTGGTAATTAAACAATCTCAGTAATGAGGTCAAACCTGTGGCAGAATCTTTTGTTTGAACTTAAGAATTTAAACACTAACGCTTTCAATAAAAACGCAAGACAACATTTACTACAGGTTTAAACAAAACGGTTCTCTTTAACAATAATCAATATTCTTTACTCTTTTTTCTTGTCGTGTAAGCCTTTCTCTATTTGTTTATAAGTACTGTTAATGAGTGATGCTACATACAGATTAAAACCTATAAGTAACCAGTCCAGAGCTAAACTCAAAAACTTTGCGGTTTATTTTTGCTCAAGACATTTCCTTGCATGAAACTATATTTCTGAAAATATAAACAAAATTACGAAACAACAAAAATTAATAAAATAAAGATAAAATTAGAAACTTTATGTAAAAACAGAAATAAAAATAAATTATTGTATTGTATTGCAGATTTTAAAACATCGGAGTTAAGAACAAAAAAAGTCTCAAAATTTGAATTTTAGAAACCTTATAATGTTCCATGTTGAAGAGAACTAAGCTGCAGAAGAAGCAAGTACGAAATATTCTCAAGATTTTTGTAAGGATGATATTAATAAAAACTAGAAAACGAAGTAATCAAAAAATACACAAAAACGTCATTCAAGACCTAAAACATGTTGTCTTCCCAGTACAAAGAACTGAGCGAAAACGAAGAGATAAGAAATCAACATCGAAAGTATTAAAGCTAATTTTCAATCGCCTTTACAGATTCCAAAAGAAAGACTGACCTTCCATCATATTCACTAACTGCTCTCCCAATATGCAAGGGTCCCGCATCGTAAGCTTCTTCATATTTCTTTGATTTGGGTTCTTTGGCTTTCAGTTTTCTGAAGATAGTAACAAGAAGCAAATTGACGGGGAAGACAATGAGGCTGCTCTGAATTCCAATAATAACTTGCGACATGCTAAGACTAAAAGGACCTATGCGAACCGAGTCGTTCTTTGATGCACCTCCAACTTCGTAGAACATCGCATTTGATAGCATTGTGGTCAACATAAGAGAAAGACAGCATGACAGTCTTTGAACTCTTGTGAAAGTGCTTCTGGGAGGCCGTGTGAACACAGAAAACCAAATGTGACCGTCTAAAAGATTCTTGCGACTAGCATTAGCAAAGAGAATGTTGAATTGAGTAAGGTCTTTCTTGCTGGCAACAGGAAGTCTTCGCTCAACCTGTAAATTGATGAGATTAGATCCTAAATCAAAAGTGTAAAAGTAACTTTATTCATTGTCAATTTATTTATGTTGCAGAATATTTTTAATGCATTTTTCACAATATTTATTCCGATCCAAATAAATATGGATTCCTTGGAAAAAGAGCTTTGGTTTCATTTGTCGTTGGAACTTCACTCGGACTGATAAACTGAGAAGGAGCTCGAGCTTCCGCCCTTTTAAATGTTAAAAGGTTGGTCTAGTTTTTCATGTCTTCATTGTAAGACTACATTCCTAAATTTTTTGGTGTTGCAAAATTTCATTTCCTCCCTTCTATTAAAGAGCTTGCCTTATTTTGGAGACATGAAAGGTAGCCCTTTCTTTTCAGTGATAAGGTTGATCAATTTACAAGATGGTTTTTCAATTCAGTGATACTTTACCTTCCCGTCGTCTTCATCAACTGCAAGCCACTTGTCGCAGACGAACCACCAGCGCTGTGAGGTTTGCATGTCCCGGATGAGAACACGAAATAGATACCAGGCAGGCGAGTCACCGGAATTATTGTGCCAAATGTAAAGCTCTTTCAAATCACCAAGAGACTGGGGAACAGTGAGCAAGAATTGGTCAACAGCTGCGCGCTTAAATTTGGGTCTTTTAGGGTCTTTCGCGTTTCTAGGGTCACTCTCTCCTAGTGTTCCGATTAGCTGAATATAGACGTCCGCTGTTGTTCCAGCCCCTCTTTGCCAGCCCGTCTGTACTGTAATCTCGTATGCGTAGTCATCACGGGGATCGTTCTCGGGCAAGGCACTGACTCCAATCTGTGAATAATGATCATATTAATTTTAAATGGAGCAGTATTTTTTGATGGAGACTACAAATTGGGAAATGTAAACTTAGATCTGCTACTAAAATCCAAGACCCTTCAAATGAAAACACTTCATTAACGTTTAATTCATAGAATCATTATTGTACATGGTGTCTCCTGTCACTTTAAAAAAACTACTTGCGTTGGCGAATTGGTTCCTTTTGCCATAAAAATAGAACAGTATGAAATTATTTAGTCATTATAAGAAAGTTATAATATTTGCACGGCGCCAAAACAAGTTAGTTAGCAGGTAGTTTAATTAAAGGCGACCTGACTGGCAATGCTGGCTTTTAAATGCAAACTCCCTTACTTGATCCGCGGCTCGGATGAATTTTAAGTTTAACGCTTCTTTCCGCCAAAGCTCACTTAATTTTCCATCCTTAAAACGTTGGTAAAAAAAAGTAACTGACCATCCTCTGCTGTAAGCGAAACTTCAATGGAAAAATCATAGACCCTCGTCCCCTTCAAATTGCGAAAACCGAAGATAAAAGCCAGCTTGGATATTGCACTTCTTGCGTTTTGATTGTTTGATTGATATTCGGTAAGAATCTCATGAAGCCAAAACCATGCCAAAACATTTTCAATCTAAGAACTTTTTATCAAAATTTCATACAACCTAAATTTTCAAACTGTAATGCCTTATAATACAGTGATTACACTCACTCTTGGTACTTCTATTGCTTCTCACCCAATACGAGTTTCTGGAAAACAGGGTTCCATACTTTTCTTACGCGAGTATGGAAGGAGCCAGTGAGTCAGTGGTTTATTTCTCTTGAAAGCGTGTTCAAACCTAATTTTAACCACTGCCTGATTTGTTCTTGGTGATACGAGGATCAAATTTACCAAACTTTGTAAGCAGCCAAGTGTTTTCATTCTACCCGTGTTCAAATCCCACTGTAACTAATAGATTTGTCCACGGTGAGAGAAGGGTCAAACTCACCGAACTTTGTAACAATTAACTAGGTTACCTTGTTTCATTAAAATGCGTCTTTCGCGAAGTTATTATTGCAAATTATCAATGTAAATTGCAATCACAAGAAATCTCTCTTTCGTTGAAGTAAATCAGGTGTTCAAATTTGATTTCTGAAAAAAAATGATTAAAAAGTTTTGTTACGTTCACTAATACCTTTTCCAAGTCTTTTTTATCGCTCCATCTTGCCCAAATTGCCAGAAGAAAATATACACCAAATATAGACATAACACATGCGAAAACTGTAGGGTTTTCGCTTAGGTTAGCAAAGCCTTGGAAAGCCTTATCAAAGTTGATCGGATTTGGTGCTACAAAAAAGCTGCCACCAAACGTCGTTAGATGGTTACATCGGCACACCGTAACGCTTTGGTTTGTGTCTTCAGCAACCTAAAAAAGGAATAAGAGCAAGTTAAGGTTTATAAATACTACTAGGGTGTGTAGGCCGGCAGAAAGATATTTATTTGGTTCCTTTTACAAGAGACGTGTAACAATTTGCAATAGAAATATTGAACTTTTCTGAGTTAACTAAAATTGTTTAGGAGAAATTGAGAGCACTTTATACTCGAATGTTAGAAACGGAATTGTTGTTGCATTCCTTGAGGGCTACGAGAATTCCCACTATATAGCAAAAGCTGTTTTAAAGAAACTCAGGTTCGGGTAGTGACGTCTATAGTCGGTAGAATTGTAACTAAAATATATAGCGAGTTCTAATATATTAAATTTCTGTCTTCTTTCCTTTTCTGAGTGTTGTTGGTTTGAAAAAGAAAGAAGTCAGAAGTTAGAATTTATTTCTACAAACCATTGCCAAAATTTATGATTATTTACAGACCATTGTGCCAGTCCGTAAAACGATTGCTTTGGCAAAGATATTTAAATGATTACGTGTTAGTGCTTGTAATTATGTTATGAAAATGTTTTCTGGTCTTCCACTTATGCAACTATGAATATGAAATTGTTGATGTTATTGAATTAGTACCACAATTGCTTCCATTTTACTACTCCTGTTGCTACAGCGGGTAAAAATGGGAAAAATCTTGAGTTTACAAGATTTTTTGAACCATCTGTTTTATTAATTAAATGATAAAAATCACTTTCAATAAATGCATTTTGACAAACCTCGCAGCCATCACCCATCCAACGCTGTTTCATTTCATTCCAGTAAAGACAAGAGGAGGTAAACGAAAGAAGAGTATAGTTGACCTGTGGACATTCCGCACTCGTGTTGTCATGCGCATTAGCTATCACTCCCAAATAGTACTTTCCAACGCTATTATGGTTTAACTGCACATTTGAAAGAAAGAACTTGCCCGATTGAACCAACCTTGAACAATTTTCGTTTTCTGTCAAAACAGTAACAGGAAGTGTCCAATTGTAGTCATACTCTTCCAAAGTAGGTGGTGCGTTTTTCTTCATGAAGACCTTTAGTTTCCTTCCACTACAATTTACTGGAAGAATCTCGACGTGGATTGCACTTTCGTTATGGTCTATTTTAATAGAATGCATGGTCAGCTTTTCATTATCTGTCTGGAACTCATCAGGCTTTGCTATAACAGAAGAATGGTGGCTAGGAATTGTCAAGTTAATTGGAATGGACAGGTTTTCCACCCGTACATTATGACCGCTGCAGTTTAGAAATTCCATTCCGATAGTGTCAGTGGAAATACTGTTTGCGCTTTCGTCCCAGGAATAGATATTGTCATGAGCATGTGTCGACTGAAAAAATATAATTATAAAACGTGAACAGCTAATCTTACTTAGTTTTCTAATTACAAAACTAAACATGTTTTTTTTTTTAAATCACTCTTTGATTACTACAGGCAGCATGGTTTAGTGGTCGGAGACTGGGATTTGAAATCGGAAGTCCGAGGTACAAATCCCCAACTCGGACTACTGAATGGATTTAATTGACCTTTGTTACCCCAGGAGCAAAGTTACCGCGCTTCGTACATAGCCAACTGGTTTACCATATGGGATTCTTAACTTGGGGGAGAGGGGATTTTAATATGAAAATGAAAAAAACCCTTTGGGGAGTTACTCATTAAGTATTCATTGATATAATTATTATTACTATTTAACAATTAGACCTCGAGGGTGAATGGACTACGAGTCAATAGCCATGAGGCCGTAGGCCGAATGGACTATTTAAACTTGTAGTCCATGAGGCCGAGAGGTCTAATTTTTGCTGCGTAGCCGTCAGGCGAGCAGCATTACTATTCGTGACAAGAGTCGATTTTTCAGTGGGCGATATTGGCAATT
>JAOBBB020265136.1:0-11057 GCA_025331005.2 Zoanthus gigantus | reverse complement strand
TTACATCTCAAAGCCTTTTGTTATTTGTGCACGGTCAACGTCATATTTCAATAGGGAAAAGGAGAACAAAAACATATCACAAAGAAAGTCAACAAGTTTCCTAACCAGTCAACTCTACTAACTTTGGTAAAATGTATGCGTATGCCGTGAAGAGACAAAATACTTACAATAAACGGTAAAATTTGTAAGAAATAAGCTCTTCAAACATATATGCGTGGACCTCTCTTTTTGACGTAACGCAAATTGATTTGCAAACCGGTTCACAAAACCAGTTTAATTATAGCAGAACCTAGGCTTCTCTTGGCCAAGTGCGAAAAAGAAAGGCCCTGGCCAGCACGAAAGTTTAACGACCAGTCGATTGGTTGGTCATTTGGATGAGAGACAGAGTCCTTCTGATGACACGAAGGTATTCATGCTTTCGGCATTTCATTCCTTAGAAATGGAGTTGGGGAGCGGAAAAATACAGGAGGACGAGATGAAGGACACAAAGGAAGAGGAAGAGAAAGAAAAGGGGAAAGAAAAGGAAAAATTGGAAGAGGAGAAAGTTCAAAACCAGAAACAAGAAAAATAAAAATAATGATTACCAGTTAGTGCTAATCATGTGTGTGTTGAAGACGATGACATGTTCGTAATTAACGAAAACTAAAGCTTCCAGTCGATACAAACTTTACTTACGTTCACATGCACAGCTAATTGTCTGACCAGTATCGGTAGACGAGAGTCAGAGATCACTCGCGGCCCAGTGTCCACTAGTTGGTCCTTCAATTCTTCCTTGAACCTGATGCTCACACAGTTTGACTCCTGATCCAGTGGCTTCACTACAATCTCGGCAAAATTGAACTGACCCTGATGACGGCAAGATAAAAATAATGCAAATTTATAAACATTTTCTAAACAATTAGACCATTAAACTTTGTAAAAATTTGTAAATCGGGATGGCAGGCTAAAGTTTATCATATTTCTTACTAGTTACAATTACTAATTATGTTTTCAAGTGGTATCAATCATTTTCACTTTTTAACTTCATATTTGTAACATGATCCAGTTCTAAAGCTCTAGAATTGATTTTAACGAATAGAGAAGTCTAAACCGTGTATTAGACTGTGATAAAACACGACGGGCATTTGAGAACACGAGGGAAATGTAGAAATTAAACACAAGCCAAGGGGAGTATTTTTTACGTTTCTAGAGTTTTCTAAAATGCCCGAAGTATTTTATCAGTCTAATACACGGCGTATACTTCTTTATTTGCTTTATAATTATAGATTCTATACGCCGCGAGTTGTGAAAAACAATAAAACACGCTTTTTCTATGTTTTATACTCTGATAAAACATGGATTTTTGACCAAACAGAGTGCGCGTAGGGTCCTATCTATATTATAACTCACTCTAATTCACAGGTTTTCAACACTAGTTGTTGTTCTTGTCGAGGCTTTGATAATTCCCAGTATAACGAAAAACTCATTCAATGAATATGTACAGTATATAATGCAATAACCTCTAGCAAGAGCTTTTTTCGATTTCATAATCTGTTTGGGCAACCTTTTCAGACGCCCCCACTGCTCTGAAGACTTGTAATGACACCCATTTGGTTCAAAAATTTCTTTAGATAATCCTTTTGGATCAGCCGCCTAAAAAGACAATCCCCTCTGACTGAAAACAATTTACAGATTACGATCTCCATTAGGTAACCTCTATAGATAACCTTAATCTTACTACTTACTGACAACACTCTCCAAACAATCAATGCCATCCAACCCTTAAAGATCCGACTACTCTTAGACATTATGGAACACCTGGCCAATTATTTGCTGGAATACGGTCCAAGCTGAAAAAACTGCAATTGAGAGACAATTCTTTCTAATTCGCCAGCTTTTACAAGCAAAGCTCTCTCCAAACCGATGTCCCAACAGATACCTGTTTACTCCAGTGAAACTGCCAGCGCTTGCAAATTTCCGAAATTGATTATTTGTTTAGGCAATGAGAATACGTGAGCTAATTACAAGCTGATTTAAATAATATTGTTACCTTAATCACTCCGAACTTTATATCTTCATCTGAATTGTTGTACACGATCGTTACAAAATCGTTTCCAATATGGAGTTTCTTTGAGTTGCAACCTGGATCTGAGTCCTTGTTCGGCATCAACGTAGATATGTGGAATATCACTGTTTGAGTAGAAACAGTCATCTTTATGAACCAAGCAATGGTAAAAGCGCAATGCTTATGGGATGCGGCTATAAAGATGAACTCAAGTATAGATAGCACAAACGTGCTAGTAGCTAATTTAAAGCCACTATATTGGGCAATATGGCCAAGTTGGTAGCGGGCTTTACCCATTTAAACTACCACATAAAATAGTGAGCCTTTTTAGAAAACTAACTAGCGGTAAACTAGTTTAAGTTGCGTCGGTGTAAGGCTTTACTCCGACGAAGGACTAACGTCCGAAACGTCAGTAAGTATTCTCTCTTTTTTACGGTGTAGAATTTACATTTTTATTACTAAATTATGAGCCTTTTTAGGCCTCATCAGCATGGCATAGGTAGCAAACAGGCTCAGGTTCCCAAAACTAACATAATTAATGGTAAAAGCGCCTATAAAGATGAATTCAAGTATTGATAGCACAAACGTGCTAGTAGCTAACTTGAAGCCAACGTGGCCATAGTGCCCAATATAGTGGCTTCAATCATGCACCAAGGTTTGAAGTCTAGGAAGCGGTAGCAACATAAGCAATGAATATCAAGTGATGGATAGACTCGAGTTTTTCTCGTATTTACGACACGGAGATGAAAGTAAACCGAGACAGTGGGGATTTCTTTTCAAAAAAAAGTTCCTGAATATTTAAAGGCTGCAATTACTTGGAACTAGTGCGCATGTGCCATCTATACTTTGAATTATCTTTTCAGTCACATCCCACAAGTATTAACTTTTTATTGCTGATTGTCTTTTGTGAAATTAAAAACTAAAATTTTCATTTTCAAACTGAAACCTTCATGTAAAAACCTGAGCCTTTTTGTTAGCTTTGCAGTGATTACAAATAGCTGTCGTCGACTGCACGTACCCCGGTTTGCGGACATCATTGCATTTAGTAGCTGCAAGTATTTGTACTAGCATGCATGTCGTATCTATGTTTTCAATTCCTGAAACTGCTTTGCTCTAAAAATAAAATGGGACCTTAGACCGATTTTATTACGTTGAACCACGTGATGCGTTTCATCCAATGAGCATGCAAAGAAACGATTGATGCGATAAAATACGTGTTCTACCTTGAGATATGTCATCCTGCCAGCTGTAAGCAAACTCTCCATCAGCTCCATTCCTATCCAGGCCCCCGGTGTAAACCTCAGCCGGGGAACAATCTCGAAGCCGAACAAGTTGACCCAGTCCCGATAAGAACTTGACATAACGCGACGAGCCGTAAACATTGTGCAAGATGGAGGCCTCGCTTTCGTGCTGCCCAGGTCCAACATAGATAACGCCGATTTTGTGTGTGTCGTACGGAGGGATGCGATCAAGAACTTTGACGGCTCGTTCCATGACCTAAGGTAGAAAAGTTGATATGTCATGATGTAGATGAAGTTTGAATGCAATAACTAACTGTAAAAAGTATTCCTGTATATGTAATATACGTTTTCGTATTAACGTAATAATGGTGTTTGTTCGTTATTTGAAAATCAAATGATTCTGTAACATAATAAGAGGTAAAAACCACCATAGCGACAACAAAAACAGCAACAATCTCACTAATAATAATAATAATAATAATAATAATAATAGTAAAAAGTATAAAAAGGTAACATTTCGTGATGCTTCGGCGGTTTCACAGCGTCACTCTCAAACTAAGATTAGTTGTAATATGTTCGAGAATGACGCGGTGAAACCGTCGAAATGTTACTTCTTTTACTTTTCTATATTTATATTTTTAAAATAATAAGTGTCATCAACTTACCTCTCCTTCAGGTAGAGGCAAAGGTTTCTCGTGCGTCTGCCCGAGGAATGAAGAATGGTACAATTGCAAAAACACAAAGTTGGGATCTAACGGCTGGCTAAATGAGTCTAGCGCTGCATCCTTGGTGGATAAACCATCTTCTCTACCAGCAGTGTTCACTTGTCTCTTCAATTGCGACGGACTATCACTAGAAGTAGGGTGAAGTCGTGACTTTAAAGACTTCCTTGCTTCACTTTGTACTCCAGCTAACGCTAGATGAAACGTATATAAAAAGTTAATGCAGCTCTCGAAAGTAAATGTAGTTGCAATTAAAATGCTTATTCTTACAAGCTGAAATTGTGTATCAAAAGAACTAGTTTAATTCTTCTTTGCAATACCATTTAGTGAAAAACATTTCTGCATATTGCTAAACATTATGAAATAAATCACTGCGGGATATCTATCATAACGCAGACATGTAACACAGACACTCAATATTCTAGCTATAAATGCTAAAAATTATTGCTACATTGATATATTATAAGCACCGACACTCGATACCCTAGCAACAGAAATACTGAAAGAAACATCTCATCACGAGATATCACTAGATGGATGATCTATTAAACCACATACATGCAGCACCGATACTCGATATTCCACTTATTTAAATACTAAAAAGAAACATATCACGAGATATCACTAGATGGATGATCTATTAAACCACAGACATGTAGCACCGACACTCGATATTCCACTTATTTAAATACTAAAAAGAAACATTATATCACGAGATATCACTAGAGGATGATCTGTTAAACCACAGCCATGTAGCACCGACACTCGATATTCCACTTATTTAAATACTGAAAAGAAACATTATATCACAAGATATCACTAGAGGATGATCTATTAAACCACAGCCATGTATAGCACCAACACTCGATATTCTACTTATTTAAATACTGAAAAGAAACATTATATCACGAGATATCACCAGATAGATGAACTATTATACTACAGATGTTAAAAAAGTGAGATATTACAGCAACAAATCCTGAAAGGAAACTTTTTATCAAGAGATATCACTAAATAGATAACCACTGTGTACCACAGGTGTGAGATATTCAAGATACAAATCCTGAAAGAAAACGTTTTTATCACGAGCTGTTTAGAACACATGTTCCAGGCTACCTTTTTGTGCAGCCACAGGTGAAGATAGTTCAGGCGAAGAAGCACATTTCTTTGGCTCCTTAAAAGGACGACCTTTCATCTCCTCGGTAATATTGTAGGAGCTCTGACTTGGCTTTGGATCTCTGAATGGAGAACTCTCTCTGCTCTGAAACGTTTGACGCATTCCTCCAGGAGAATTTCCACTAAGGGACTTTGCCAGGGGTCGTTTTGTAGAGGGACCCTTAGATAATCCTTTCTCCGTCAACTTTGGGCTTGTTGGGGTCTTCACTTTTGGTGCTCTTATCTGATGTCCATCTGGCGTTTTTCCTGATTTGTAATCAGGAGAAACTTCAAAAGCCTCATTTGGAAGAGACTTTTTTGCTTGGTTTTGACTATCCGTGGTTCCAGCGGCTGTTTTTTCTGGTTCATTCTCTCTATCGTCATCTGTAAAATATGGAATGCCACAACTGATTTGAAAGTACAAATTAAAAGTCTCAATAAAGTATCTTAGGACAGTGGACCACTAACGTATAAAATTAGTCCCGAGATTAACACCATTTTTTTTACAGTAAAGGAACTTTGAGAATGAAAGAAGTCAAATTGCAGGTGACATGGCAATTCACACAAAAATCCTTAAAACAGGTTACATATTACTTCTCGTAATTTAGACAAATCATGGTTGAGAATTTTATAATCATCCCTGTATGAGAAGTGAAAGGAGCCGATGTTTCGCGTGTGTTTTTCGTTTCGTGCATGGTTCGGTTGCTCTGATGAAGCGCTAAAACTCGAGAAGTGAGAGTTTTTTACACTAATTAGGGCGATAATCAAAAATTGTAATCTCGTGTGTCTAAACTAATTATATCCCTTCTACTAATTATGTCTCTACAACTAATTCTACCTCTCCAACTAATTTTATACCTATACTAATTGTCCTTACAACTAATTTTGTACCTATACTAATTGTCCTTACAACTAATTTTGTACCTATACTAATTGTCCTTAGAACTAATTTTATACCTATACTAATTGTCCTTACAACTAATTTTATACCTATACTAATTGTCCTTACAACTAATTTTGTACCTACTAAAGATTATGATTATGTGTGGTGCAAAACTGAGGACCTAATGGAGATGTTGGGATTGAAGGAAACAGTGGTTCAGATGGCAAAGGCGAATGGAGTGAGATGTTACGGGCATGTGTTGGGGAGAGATGATGGACATGTTTTGAGAAAGGTGTGTTGGAGTTTGAATTGAAGGGCAAGAGGAACGAGGACGACCAAAGAAGACGTGGAAGACGCAGGTGGAGAAGGAGAGCAAGAATGTTGGTTTGGAGAAGGAGGATGCTCTGAATCGAGCGAGATGGAGAGTGGGAGTTGGAGAGATTGCTGGCAAAGTGGGATAAATCCGGCCACCGCCGTTTACGGGGATAAACCCCGATCAAAATTGGATAGATTGAATGATTATGTCCCTACAACTAAATTTGTACCTATACTAATTTTGTACCTTTTAATGATTTTGTCCTTACAACTAATTTTGTACCTACTACTAATTACGTCCCTGCACTTAACTTTGTCCCTACTAGTAAATAGATCTCCATACTACTAATTATATCCGTAGAACTAATTCAGTCCCTACGAACAATTTTGTCCCTACTACTAGTTCTGTCCCTACGAACAATTTTGTCCCTACTACTAGTTCTGTCCCTACGAACAATTTTGTCCCTACTATGTCCTACTGCTATTTCTCCTTAAATGCACCTGTCGAAGCTTAAAGAAGCACTTACAACATCTGGAACCAGCTGTAAGATAAATATAAAATTCAAACTTTGGGAAACAAAACGAGGTCCATGGAAGCCCAGTGTAGTCAGGGAAGTGGAGCAAAAGAACAATGAGAGGGGATTTTCCTAACACCCAGTCAATCCTTACGCAATAAAAATTTGAAGATGTCAGAACATCTCCGTTTCTGTTTCACCAAGTTTATAAATTCCAAGAAAAAACGCTTTGTTACCTTCAGTAGGATCAATATTGAATGATTGCACACTTTCCTCATCACTTGCAAGCTGTGTAGAGTACAGAGGATAAATATTATTACAACGTTAGATAACTAGCCCTTGAGTTAGTTATAGAGTAGTGTGCTTTACTAAGCAAAGTTATTTTCCCTCATCAGTAGAAGTAAAGTAAGGAGATGCCTTTTCTAGCGTTAGCTCTTCGCTAGCGCAACTAACAAAACGTTACACATCAGCTATTAACGACCAACGATCAATCAAATGATGTACTCATTTTCACTTTATTGGATTTGTATACATAATTGTATTTAATTAGTTTATTCCAAAAATTTCTTTAGGCACAAAAATAATTAAGCAAATGTCAAAATGATAAGAGTCATTACTCTAAGATATTGAGACACTTACTCTGTACATATCCGAAGAAGAAAGATATCTTGTTTCTGATTGCTGACTCTCTTGCGAGTCACCTCTCGTCCTATCATCTGATTGCTCATTCATTGGAAGAGTTTCAACCAATCCATCAAAAGGCAAAAGAACGGGTATATCTAAAGGCGATATTCCAAGTTCCGGCTAAAAGAACAAGTCAACATGTTTCTTTTTTATCTTGTTTACTAACTTTAAATTTAGAATATAAAAATAATAAGTTTACACTGTAACTGTGTATTTTTGACAAAATAGGGATACCGCAGTGTAGCAAAATGGAGATTTAATTGTCTTGATATAAGGTTCTAGTTCCCATGTTCAAAACGCAATTGTATATAACGATTTTTAACACATCTTTGGAAAAATGAGGCGATTTCTCCATTTGTAACCCAAGACCCACAAAACATATAGTACATTATAATTGAATTCAGAAACATAAAAAAATTATTCAACTGCTGTTTTGCTTTCATTTGTTTTACCCGGTTCCGTTGTATCCTCATTTTATCCATATCTTTTAGTCGTATTTCACGTTCATCAACATTTTTGTTCAGTTAATAGTTTCAGTATTTATAGCTTTCGTTGTCCGGTAAATCTTAAAGCAAAAAAAGGCCTTACCTTGTCAAAATCAAGCACAACTTTCGCACTCTGTTCTTGACCTAAAAATGTAAGCATAAACCTCATTCCATATGACCTATGAAGTATCTAAACAAACCAATTTCTACAGAAAACGTTCTTCAAACATATACTTCAAACAAACAATTTTTGCTTTGGAGAATTTTCTTAGCATTGACTATGTATCGAAGATTCGTTAGTAAGTAAAGTCACCAAAATGTTCAGGTTGTTAAGGAATTTTTTTTTCTTGCAATCGTTACATCAGATTGCGATGCCATTCCTCATGAAAGCAAAGGCAATTAAACACACAACAAAAATCAACATTTGCTGGTATATCAGTAGCTGTTCTGGTTTCAAAAACCAGTGTTTTCTTTGACATAAGTAAGCTAAGCAACATACCTCGTTCGGCTATTTCCGAGGACCCCGAGCTGACAGACTCTCTCATCTGTTGAAAAACGTCACATTGTTAGTAACTACGATTTGGATAGCTACAGAATTGTACGGGAATCCGGGGCTTTTAGGGACGTGTTTTTCCCATAACAAAGTCATAAAACTGTTCTCATTTTCACAAGGAATGGACCTGGACGTTTTAGACCAGCAGAAAGTCTCTCGTATCATGTTGATGACATGTTTTATCACAAACTCATAAAGCAAGATTTTTAATTTTATTCAGCTCCCAAAGAAAAAGAAAGCAATACAAACTCTGTGTTTAGTCAACTATTGTATGCTTGAATACAAAAAAGAAAGTTTCATTACTTTCGAAATAATTCAAGATGATTTTCCAGGACTAGATTTAAAAACGTCCAGGACTTTTCCAGAGGTTTCTAGGGATATTCCGAGCTCTTAATAAGGTTTTTCAGAATTTCTATACAATCTCTGTAACTAACGGCCTTAACGATTATTCAAGAATTTTTGATAAGCAACCTTCATCTACTGTAAAATATTCGCGCATGCAAATGGTCAAAATCGATTACGTGATTTCGGTTTATCTGTCACTAACCGACAACGTGCTGTTATAAACGTTAACCTTTCTTTCTTGATTTAACAACAGTGTGGCCGAGTTTTCAATAAATTCAAACCACTTAATATATGAATCAAAATGATATTACTTTTACTCCAGCAAAACTTGCCATTTATCAGAGTATACACTCAAGTTATTTAATTTGGCGGGCTTTTTGGCGCACGTCCATCAATTTTCCCGCCTTTTAGACAAGTTTGAAGTTTGGGTTTCATGTGAAGCAGTTTGCGACAATTTGGATCAGTTTTTCTGTATGATTTTTAAAAATGGAATTCAACCCTTCGCCAGATTACTGAATACCGGATTTATATTTATTAAAACTGGTTTGTTTTATGGTGGCGAACACTTGGGAGCGAAAACATGTAGATTCCTGATTGTTTTTGACAAGCCGGATCACTTCAAGAAGGCGATTTTTGGTTGGTACTAAATAACGGATGACGATGTGTGAAAACACTTTAAATACTGGCTGAACATTTAACTTACTTCCCAAAGGGCATGCTGTTAAATTCTAAAACAAAGTGGTTGCTACATTTCTTTTACGATTTAATTTCAGCTTTTGACAAATTTCAGAGAATGCTTTGCTATTTGCTCCTGAAAATTATCTTCTTAGCGTTAATTTTTAAAAGTTCTATTTTTTGATCTTTCTTCAAGTACAGCTTTTTGTGATATTTCTATTAATTTCTATTTGAACTTGATATGCCATTTTAAATATATGTACATATTTAATTCAAAGATTTTTGTTTGTTCAAACTTTTGCTTCAAGTTCTTTAAGTCATGTATCGCGCCTTGTAATGCAGTCAACTCAGATTGCATATCAAAAAGGTTAGTTATTTTCAGTTCGTAGTTTGTTGACAAATACACCCACTTACTGGCAATAAAATGAACTCGAAATTGTTCTTAATGCACTCTCCTTCGCTTCGTTTCGCATCGTGCATTATTCAAACTTATCGTTCATTATATCGCCAGCGCGTGCGCGTATTTGTAAACAAACCACTCATATCCAGTAACTAACCCTTAAATACAACACATTCTGCAGTCAATGAAAAAAAGATTCAATGATACAACAATGTGTCGAATAAAATAATTAATACGCTCCAGAATCATAAACCGTTCATATAGATAATAAAAACATCCCCAAAGTAACAGGTGATAAACACTTTTCCTTTGTACAACAATACATTTATACTTTATATTAATGTACAATGTATTTTATCTCTTTTAACGGTCACCTGCAGCTGGTTTGCTAAGTCGATAAGGTGACAGTTTACCATGTAGGAGGATTGGGTTCCATTCTCGCCTGGACCAATGGTCATTGTCTAAAATAATTGAAGTGCTACCCTTGCTGTAGCATCTCCAAATGGTTAGATTTTAGAGTCTTATAAGATAAAAACGTTAAAACGGTAGGTTCAGTCACCACCCATTAACATAAATATTATCGCAAAGATTAAGGTTGTGATTTCGGTGAAATAAAAAAGAATCGCCTAATTCTAACATTCTTAAAACCTTCCAGTTCTTGATTTAATGTTGTTAAACAGAAAAAAAAAAGAAATTTTTACAAGGAAAAGAAAGATAATTTCTTGACTTTGTTATTTCTAAATTATTTTTCAGGGTCAAAACAAACAAAATTCAAGTACTTTTATTGGAGTCTGCAAACATTTCCATGGGTTTCAAGGGTTTTCTGGGACTCTCGAAAAAAGTCAAAGGGCTTTAGTGTCCAGGAAAAGCCAGGTCTCTGACAAAATTGGAACGGTACACAGCCTTTACGCTATTATTACAGCATTCTTCAATAGCATAACGTTTAATAATACTACTTTATATTATTTTAATACTGAAGTTTAACGCTAAAAATTTCTTAAAATCCATTAAGAAAGGTTAAAAAGTTAAAAAGTTAAAAA
>JAOBBB020265052.1:0-11059 GCA_025331005.2 Zoanthus gigantus | reverse complement strand
TCTCTCTCTCTCTCTCTCTCTCTCTCTCTCTCTCTCTCTCTCTCTCTCTCTCTCTCTCTCTCTCTTTCTCTCTCTCATTGCTGAAATGTCTTTGTAGAGAAGTAACGTATAAGTTTCTAAATATTTAAAGCACAAGTTATATTTAGGAAGAAGTATTAGTTTATTAGGTTAAATTGTATCGCAACGGAATGGTTCGTTGAAAACTGATAAAGTAGAGCCTAAGCCTTCTGGCAACACTGGTTTTGAATCACGCTATAGAGATTCGGGTCAAATTAGTTGTTAATATAAAGTGTCCAATTCGCAATAGGAATAACACATATGGTTTAAAAACGTAACCTTTGTTTAAAGCATGTCGAGAGTTTATCAGCACTAAAGTTACAAGAAATACCCACAAACAAGCTTAAACCTCAAAAACAATCAACCAAATTCATTTCTTTACTAACATTAAATTATTAAAAAGAATTTTATTATTATAGTCATTTTTTGTCAATCGACTTTGTCACTACATTGGATTACTCAAATATAAAAACCTGTAATACTAATAGGTAACAAATTTAAATTTAAGTAATTTTTTTTTTTTTTTTTTTTGTAATATACAAATTTTGTAAAGGATTACTGCTTGCGATTCAAACATAAATATTTGCATTTATGAAAGAAAAGCTACACTACACAAAGAAGAAACAGAAAAGAAAAGAATTGAAAAAGTGGCTTGAAACACTTGTGTATAAACCCCAGATTATCATATACTAACTGCTTCTAAAACTTGAAACACTGGAAACATGATGTAATTGTTTTTAAATCGGAACAACTAGAACATGTAGATTTTTTTTGTTCGACCTCGCAAACATGGTCTTACACTATGAGCGACACCTGAGTTTTTTTCCAGAACAATGTAAAGCAATGAAATGCAAATACATCGATAAGCCCTTCCTTTGTTTCAAAGGTTTGGTCTCGTAGCGAAGTATTGTGAATCTTTTCAATTCCATGGATTATCCATTAACATCTTCACGTTTTCTTCAACTGAGGCGCTTCAAGTAATCACTAAAGACGTTAGGATAGGAATCAGATTTCTTAATAGATTTGCATTATATTTGTTTAACCACTACTAAAAAGTAAGTTGGAAATTTTTAGCTCTCTCAAATCATTGTTTTTGCCATTCCTTGCAAACTAAAACTTCCGCAAGTGTTGCTGAACAATTTTGCAATTAAAAACCTTGAAAAAATGTATTTGTTCTATAATTTTTAAGAGCCATCTGATCTTTCATTTTTTCATTTATCTTCTGAAATTGGAGAAAAATAAATCCATTGCAAATTAAAAAGAAGAAGAAGAAGAGATATTTTAGAAAAAGATCAAAGACTACGAAACAACAAGCTAAGAAGTTCGAACTTGTAAAAATAAATATCAGTGGGTTCTTTTTTATATACTTGTTTTAGTATGTATACTTTGTGTTTAATGTTATCACAGAAGTAACCACTTTACCATGCTGAAAATTATGTTGCTAAAGATTGTTGCTGTATAGTTGCTGCAAATACCATTTTAATAGTTTGAGTTGTCTTTCTTTTGTAAACGTTTTCTAAATTTACTAACCTTTTTTATTGCATTGTATGAAAACATTTTTATATTAATTTCAAGCAGTCTTTCGAATAAAGAAGAAAAAGCCGCACTGTTGCAAAAGATTTCAAACTGTCGATAAAATATGATATATTCAAAGAAAGGCAGATAAAGAACAGCTTTCATAGACATGAGATCTTTTTTAAAGCCTTTGTTTATGTGTGTTAAACCCACAGAGCAAATTTCAAGACACAGGTGCCCTCTACAGAGCCGACGAAAAACTGTCGCAGAATATTCCGAACGGAAACAACAAAACTAGAAAATTAGACAAACCAGTTGATACTCATCGCTTTATTGTTTCAATGCTGAAATATATTTTCTTTGGTTCATTTCTTGATTTCGCTCTTAGATTCTTGTTTATGCAGTTTGTACTTCGACTTCACCAAACGACGCCATTGTTAGATAGTCCAGTTAAGAACTGTTGGGAGAACCCGCCCTGTTGAATGAAGCATTATGTTTGGTGAAAGAAAAAACAATATTAACAAAAAAACAACAAGAGTTTGCCAATCTGTAGTTATTCCCAAGGTAAAAGATAATTCATTTATGTAAATAAAGCCTTTCTGTCTTAATAGGCGTAATCTTTGAATATGTTCGCTTTTACGGTTAATAACTGGTGATTGTAAACTCAAAATTAATTCATTAGCAAGTGCACACCATGGCTTGGAGTATCGTGCTGTTTTTGCACGGCAAGGACTAGCAATCTACAATGGAAATCAGCAAAACAGAACTTATGAAATTTTTAATGATTTTCGATAGCACATTGAGAAACTTTTCTTGGTTCTAAGCGGAAAAAAATACTTTCATCTAACGACAAAACACAGGAAGGTTATAGGAAGGCATGCAAAGTTAACCAATTTTGAGCCCGAATGGAGTAAAAAAAGACAATTAAATTGGTATTGTTTGTTTTAGTATAATTTTTGTCTTGTTTCCTTTTGCTTTTCCAAGTGCATAAAGTCCGTTGAATTTGATTTTCCTTTAATTTTTGCATTGAATCGTGTCCCACATTGCTATACAACCTGCTCAGTTCTTTGAATATAGAAACGACGAGATTTGAGGCTAAATATAAAGCTTGGAAAAAATGAATAACATTTCAAATACTGTAAATATATGGTTATTAATATAAATTGTTTCAAAGTCAGCCTGAGGGTTCATTCAATCAAAGCTCTATTAAAGAGGCCTTGACATCATCATTGGACCTTTGTTCGTCGTCTTGATGAATTTGGCTGCCAAATTGTGGTGTTTATTTTATTTAGAATAGCTCGGAAGTCAATTTTTACGTCGGTGGGGTATTTAATAACTCAAGATCGAATACACTAATTTAATGTCATTTAACTTTGTGATTTGCAAGCAAAACGTCTATGGCTCCACACGGCTTGATGTTGACTCGGTTTTTTAATTTCCTGAACAAGACACTATGTTCAGCTTTGCATTAAACTCGGAACAGTATTGATTGAGTCCAAACAAAATTTTCGCCAGTGTATATAAACGGATAGGAATATGTCACACCAGTGTGTCAAAAAAGATTTTATAATGCAGCGCTTTTTATTATTTAAAATTTATCAGTACTTGAAACGAAATTAGTGAAAACAAGATATCTTTTCATGTCCATTTGAACGCTATAATGAAAAATAATTTCGATCCGTTATCTCAGGAATTATTCATGCATTTTTTTAATTTCTTTTTTTTCTTTTTTTCTTTTTTCTTTTTTTTTATGGTGTGGTACAATTTCTTCAAATGTAAGTTAAAATTTTGGAGATTTCTTTTACCTCAGCAGTAAAAGAATTTTTTTTAATATGAATTTTTCGTTTTTCATTCTTGTTGCGCGATACTGTAATATCTTAATGAATTTATAAAAACGAGATGACATCAGTATCCAAGTTTTGAATTTGCTTTTTTTCTAAACAAATACACACCATTCCCTGATAGCCATCAGAAAATTGCGTGTATTATCAATGTTTGTTAGTAGAACCTGTTGCATATTTTTAACGATTTTAAAATATATACTTTAGTTAAAACCTTTATTAAATTTTCTGATTTCCAAAAGATTGAGTGATAAGATCAGCAAATCACCCTGTCTCCTACCGTTTAGAAAATTGATTCTTCGAACTGTTTTTAACACTCGTAAATCAAAACTTTCTACATTGTCATCTACAAGAAGATAGTCTCCGAAAGCGCAGTGCTTTTATAAACTCGAAAGAAAATTTCTTAAAAATGGTTAAATTAGTTTCTGTAACAAGTCGAAATAAAAACACAACTAGCGCTCGAAAGAAATGCGTTATTTAATGCACATAATATAACAATATCTTAACAAGTCTTTGATGTATATTTGGTATTGAAAGCCATTCAAATCTTTATTACCTAAGAATATGGCTATCTGTTTTTCGAGCCAAAATTCCGTTTCTCGTTGGGCCACCTGCAGGGATTAATTTTGCAGAAAAACACGGTCAATCTATTAGTTCGCATTTGGTTATCATATTAAACTATTCCTGTGAGGATTCGCTTTGTTTATTTGTTGTTTTATTAGAAGCTTTTATGATTGTATATGGAGTGAAAATGAACGAAGCTTTGTCACCCTTTTAAAAATTACAGTCAAACTTCAAGACGGCTGTGAGTTGGGAGTATGATTCAGCTTCGTTGTTTGGCATACTTTGTTCTTTTTGATGAGCAATGTGGTAATAAGTAAGTAATTATAGTTTTTATGAAATTAGGAATCAATCTAATTTCGGTAAAGGTACCAATACTAAGTCAAAATGAATTATTAATACCTTTTTCACAGGAAGTGTATTCTATAACAAGAATAACCCTGTGAGCGGATCTCCTTTCAACATATGAATTGAAATGAAAACAAACGAAACACGTCACTGCCATTTTAAAGTTTTAATTACACTTACTTTCGTGAAACCTTGTTGATTAAAAGATTAAAATATTATCACTAAGAAATTAAAAGAAATCACATTAGTATTGCATATCTTTAAAAGGTTACAATAATAAAACTATGAACTGAGAAAATGCGAATTTTGTTTTGTAATTTTAAAGTTTCATTTTAATCAATAAACCCGCGTTTACCGATACGAGGAGATTTTCCCGCCCGAAACAAACCGCATGCTGCTGTCTAATGGCAGTTTGCTCTTTTGATCTCATTAAGAAAAAAAAACTTCACAGAGGCATCGCCAATGTTTGCTAAAAGTTCACCTTTTTGACGTTGGTTTTAACGGCTTTTGTCTGTGGTGTATAGAAAAGCTTGCACCTGCTCGAGAACTAACGCATGCGAGTTGGAGCCCAGGTGGCCAACTTCACGACACGGTCAAGCCAATCATAGTTTGTATGTAACAATGAAACTTGCTTCTTCATTAAATCACCTTTTAAAGCGCAACACCAGGCAAACCAATCGCTCTCTTCCCACTAATTATTCATTTGAGTACTGGAGGCAAGAGGGTATATAATAGTATCTTTCTAAATTCCTTGTTACACAGTCATTCGATAGTTTGCTACGAGCAAGCAGGAAGGCGAACAAGCGTAAAAACAGAGAACTCAAGCTTAAAAATAACAAAGATATCAGTGAAAATAATCATCTTGTAAAACGTTTTTGGAGACCTACAGCAATGAGTTTTACGCAGGGAAATAATAATAATTTGGAAAAAAAACGAACTCCAAAATGCGCAAGGTGCAGAAACCATGGCTATGACTCAATCCTAAAAGGGCACAAAGGTTTCTGTCGCTGGAGGGATTGTTTATGTCCCAAATGTCTTCTTATAGCCGAAAGACAAAGAGTTTTGGCTGCTCAAGTGGCTTTACGAAGACAACAGATGCAGGAGCAAAGATCCCCCCTTCCTCCGGGAGACGTTTTCACTGCAATGGCTATGAGAGAGAAGAACGGGGCGGAAGAAGAAACCTCATCTCTTCCAAGCTCACCTAACCCAAACGGTAACAATAACGAACCGAACAACAGCAGTAACAATGATGACTGTCCAGGTATTGCAAGGGCATATTCTGTTGTTTAAAAACCATCATAGCAGTCTTCTACAAATTCTAGTTACTTATTAATTGGTATTCCCTCCCTCCTCTGTTGTATCACATTGTTACATAGTCAAATATTCAACAAGCGAGTCATTACTTTATATAACTCTTACTTAGTTATGTATGAATTTTACTTCGGGATACAAAAATGCTTTAATGGTTTACTCACGCAGAAACTCTTGCCTCCGCAGTAACAAAACTTCAAAAAGTGTTTGCTGGAAAGTTGTGTGTTTGGAGTTTAACTAAGTTGCCAGTGTCCAACTAGCAGCAAGGATAAAAAAAAACTCTAAGATTCGTTAACAACAACAATTTATTTAAAATTGATTTTTAACGATGATTTCATCTTTAAATTTTCATTATCGATTCTCTAGAGTTGATACAGTTTTTTTTTCAATATCGCAATCTCTAGCTTTGAAGACGAATAATTAAACTCTTTTGATACCAGTCATTTCGTTATAGCATTTTGTGGCGAGGCTCTCAATTATATGTTACACACAACTGAACCATACGCTGTAGGAAGAAACGAGTTAGACCAAATAAAAGAAACATTATTTGGTGGAAATAAACAAAAAAGAAAGCAAATCAAATGCGCGATCCAATAAAAGTTGGGAAATCACTCATTAAGGTATTTGTAGGATTTAATTTTGATTGAAATTCAAAGTAAAACGGGAACCCTTTTCATGCATCAAAACATGTCCTCAGTAAAAATTGTTCGTTTTTGAGATATTGGAACAAAAATAACAGTCACCTCAGTTGTTACGGAATCTTTGATAATAATGTTTCATATTTATTTTTGGCATTCTTTACTTTCTTTTTGACAGAAATAAAAAAGGAAGTTTCATCGCCACCACATGAGACGTACGCAGAAAGCGATAGCCACACAACTGCTTTTCAAGGGATTCAAAAACTCTCAGGTAATTTCTCGTGATCAAAGACAATCCTACTTATTAGTGCTCTTTGTTTGGAATTACCGCAGTGAGGCCATTTTACAATTTCTAAAATCTAGAATTACGCGTTAAAAACAATAAATATAGATACGCGTGAAGATACAGTTTGTCAAAATATTGGCGGATCATTCTTTGATCACATTACCATTTTGAGACATTACATAAGATACAATTCACGTTAAAAACGATAACTTCTGTATTTACTGGCGGCATTTATTTCGTGCGTTTTGTATAGTTAACTGATGAAACAGGGCGGAAGTTTTAAAGTTTTTTTGCCAACTTGCCGCGCAATACTTCATAAAGAAAAGGGAAAAACTAACAATGTGGAATGTTATTTGCATAGATAAAAAACAAGATTTAGAGCAATTAGTTTCCTCTTGGTCAAGAAAGCCTCAAAGAAAAGCAGCGATATAGCATACAAATTCATCACACAATTACAACTTTTGCAATTAACAGCTAGGTCTGCGCCAAGCAAAAAAAAAATATTTGATCGAATGTTTGCATCTGTGTTTTGACACAAAGGAATCTAATAAAATCTTCTAATGGGAAGAAGCAAAAAAGAACTTGCCCAAAAAGTATTAATCCTTGTCAGTTTTTTTTCAGTATTTCAAGTCATATTTAAACTGCAAAATATAGCTTTATGAAATATTAAATCTCATTGAATTGAGTTATTGTAGAAAGTTAAGAAAATTAAAAGAATCATTAAATTTTTTTTTTGTGTTCAGAGCCTCAAGGAACCCTTCGTGGACCAGGACACTTTCTCCATGCTGAACAGCCAGTTCACGGCGTAACCCACTCGCATGACGGCCGTATTGAGTGCACTTGCTCTGCATTTCGGCCTTTTCCAGGAACCTTGCCTCAACACTTACAAGGTTAGTTCCTATCTCAGTAATTTACAGGAGATAAAGAAAACTTAATCCAACAACGTTTTTTGAAAAAGTCGTGGATTTCAAGAAACAAGTTTTTTTCTTCCGTGTTGCTAAACACAACTTTAGAAAAATACAATTTCTAAACAAACCTGGTTTAGCCAGCTTTTAATAAATTTGAAAAGCTGTCATTTTCTAACCAAGATTTCAATAATTCTTCCACTCTTACAAATTTTCTTCGGCCAATCTTGAATGCTTGTGACACTTTCGTGTCATAAACGACAAACCAACTGTCAATGCCACAGCCGTTTATCTAAAGTCGTTTGATAAAAATCCGACAACTCTCCGTTTTTGTATCTTTATGTTTTAACTTTGAACACGTCTTATTAAGAGTTTCTTATCTAGCGTTTAATGTCCAACTGCGATTGCTAGTTAGTGGAAAAATCAAAAAATTGAAGTAATTTCTTTTTTTATTGCGCTTATTGCTTCTTTATACACACCCACGAGCTTCGGCGTGTGCTCACAGTTTTCCTCCACCCAGTAATCAAAGCTCTTAAAACAAGACAAACTATAGTTAATTTTCTTTCTTTTCCTCAGTTTAAACTGAGACGGTTTATCTATGAGTGCATTAGTTTAGGAAACATCAATTTCTTAATTTCCTTTTAGTCGAGGTTTAGTGAATGATGTACCTGTATTAAAAAGGTTAACGTGTGAGCATTCATACAATATTTCATTGTGTATCCAATTTACTTTCCAAGAGAAAAGATATTTTCCTGTTTTCATTTAGTATGAAAGAAAAGGAGATCAATAGATTGCTTTATGATTGATTCATAAGCCAGGAATCTTACAAAAACGCTACGCAGTTTTCATTAGAGGTGTCGCGCATATAGAAATGAGAATGGAATAGCAATATTAAAACACATTCAGTTTTTATTCTTGTGTTGATTTGAGCATTTTTAGGTTACTATATTAAATTTCTGTTGCTTACCAGGCAAAAATTAAATCTAAAATAGCAAATGTGGGAAATTAGTTTTAAATGATAGTTTAAAAATGCATTTCTTGTATTATAGAGCTTTGTGCCACCTTGGACACATAGATAAACAAAATACCAAAGTATACTCCGATATAAGTTGTTGGTGAACCAAATAGCATCATAACAGCTCAAGATAGTTGATACATCGGTCTTTCAGAAGATTTAAGAAAATGTACTGACAAAAAATAAAATCATGTTTCGTTAAAAACTATCAAAGTATCAAACTGAGACCATTTTGTACAATATTACTAAAACAACTAGCCAAGGGCTAACTAAGTTTTCTTGTGAAACATTTAATTGTTTTAGGAAAATTTATCATTTGTCTTGAGCGCTTGTGAGTAGGGCCAAAATCGAGACATCTGTCCTACTGAAAAGACTAAAATGTTTTTCTTACGATAAAATTCGTATTATTTTGAGATATGTTGTTTTAATCTTGTACGATAAACGCTTTATTGATTTCCATAGGTTTAAAGCGAAAACATCAAACGGAAATTCAAAGTGAAATTGGGTCCCGCCACTTCACCATCGGTTCAATTGTTTCAGATCCCATCGCTGAGAAACGCCGTCGAATATTTTCAGAATTTGAGCAAGCAGAAAAATCGCCTTTTGCAAGCAATCACCCGTTCCCTTCAGCACAAGCTTTCCGACGTTCATCCTCAATTGAACTTCTGATAAAAATTTTTCCCAAGATAAAAGTAAGTGTTCTACAGTTAATTCTACAATCTTGTGGGGGAGATTTAGTTCAAGCTATCGAGGACGTTTTATCAAAATGTAGGAACGATCCTGCAGTCTTGGTAGACTCATCTCCTTGGCGGAATTATGTCGAAGAACTACACGGCGAGTGTCGCAATCAGCGAGGAGACAGTCAATTTAAGTTCAGAAGAAGTGATCCTTTCATGGGAAGTCCCCGATCTGCCTTCACGCCCTTACCTTCTCAGGCTAAAACACACTTTTATCCGGGTCCTTCTGGCTCTATAGCCTTCACGTTTGACCCCAACAGAAGCAAGGAAAATCTTCCAACAAGATTTTTGTCTGTGTATATGGGCCCAAGAATTACATCTCCTCAGTCATCGTTAAATTTAGCGAGTAATATAACGCCTCCGCTAGGTAAAGATATTGAAAATGACATCTCGTTAGAAAGGAAAAACAGTGAAGACTCTCCGAACGAGAAAGAAAAGTAAAATAGCTGTTTATTATATAATGTACTGAAACTCAGATCTACTCAAAAGACTGTAGTATTTAACAGCGCTCGAGTGGAAGAAATATTTTACCGTTTTTCTGGTTTATTTTGGTTTCTTTGATTAGATAAAAAAAATACACATTTATTTAAAAAAATGGCTAAACATGAAAGAAATTGTTAGTTTTAAGTTCAAAATTGTTTTTCGGTACCTTGCGAAAACTCATTAAGACTAACCAAATCTCCTCAAAAAGTTATATCTTCAGAAAATAACGAATTTTAAATAGCTACAGAAATGTTTTATGAGGGTATGAATAATACTATACGCCTACGAATGGGAAAAATTTTATACAGTTTCAAGAGATGCATTTAATGCAAATTAATCAAAAGAAAAACTGCTTTTAAGATATCAGTTTCACGACGAAGTTGATCGAAGGTTTAATGGTGTAGGTACAAGGCAAACAGCTGCCCTCATGAGAGAAACGAGCATTGCTAGATTTTTATTCAAGTAACAATCATGTTCGGTAAAAGGCAAGACAAAAATTAAATTTAAACCCTTGAGCAAGAATGAATTTGATTCTTTCTGATACAAGAAGCCCCTAGGACACAGAGTCTTATCTAATTTAGAATGCACAATTTTAACTTTAAATTTATATAAATTATACATATATTTAGCAATTGCTACACAACTAAATAAAAAAAAATTAGGCAATTTTTGTGTAACTTAGAACTTTTCTAAGATAATTTTGTATCGTTAAATGGAAAAGAAAACTTTGTTTATTTTACAAAAGCCGCATAGATTTTGTCGGAAATTCAATGGGGAAAAATATATTGTTTTGCAGATTGACGTTTATATGGCGAAAGAAGTAATTTACTGAAATATTCATGCTATGAGCGTACTTTTATAATACGTGAATGATTACAACTAGTAAATAGAGACCTCGCGAATTATCATTAGATTCAAGTATTAATACGGGAAAAACAAAATACAAAAAATGGATATTTCTTATTTTTACACCTAAAGCCCCGAGGCTAGTTTGATTACTAAAAAAACATTAAGCTAACGGAAAATATTCATGTAACTTTTGATAACGCTCTGTGCTTTAACAAAACCAGATAAATGGTACTGAAATCTACAAGGCCTGTAATGCATCTAAATGGTTTCTTTTAACAAAAATAGACATTTTAGTGTCAGAATGAATGCCTCGAATTTAATTTTGGTCACAATGTATTCATTTCATTGAAACTTCAATAAACTATGTTTGTATAGACATTGAATTACTCCACTACCGTGTTTCTTTTCAATGAGTATGGAGTTGTATTGGCTATTGTGTTGTCAAAAAAAAAAAAAAAAAAAAAAAAAAACACGAAAAGCCAAACAATCTGGTGGTTGTTAAATTATTTCCCG
>JAOBBB020264971.1:0-10000 GCA_025331005.2 Zoanthus gigantus | reverse complement strand
AACCAGTTTTGCTTGAATGCTGATGGATATCTCAAAGAAAATCGCAAATACTACAGACAGATCCAGATTCAAATGTCTGCAAATAAACTTTCTTGTGCTGATTTTCTCGTTTACACGAATAAAGACTTGGTGATCAATGAGTGCATCCCTTTCAATGAAAAATATATTGAAGCAGTTGTTGGAAAGTGTGAGAAGTTTTTTTTTTCATTCTTGCTTCCAGAAATCATTTCAAGAAAGCTTGATGAAGAAATTAGCAAAGTTAAAGAAGCTGAAGAGAATGAAAATGAAGAACTAACATATTGTGTTTGTGATAAACCAGAATATGGCAAAATGATCCAATGTGACAATGAGTGTTGTGAAATATCCTGGTCCATTATGCATGTGTTAATGTAAGACGAAAACCAAAAGGGCAATGGTACTGTCCAGGTTGCCGAGCAACAAATGGAAACGATATTGAGTAAAATAAATTTACATATTAACAGACCAGTTATATACAAAAAAACCTAGATTTCAGGCAGACACTGAAAAGATAACACAATTAACACAAACTTTAGGTTACAGTATCCTGAATCACTTAATTATTATGAGAACAATTCTTAATAATTTTGTATATTTAGTTGTTAAGTGATTGAAACAAATTTAAAAATGCTGATCATCTTCATTTTTTACTCTAGATATCTACTAGACAATTTTACTTGTTAGGGACATTAGGCCTTAATGGGCCAACAAGTTACAACACACTGGCAGATGGCTGAGGTAATGCATTAAGTTACAGCATTCTCCCCTTGGTTCATTTATATTAACCTGCTCATGAAACATTTATCAATCTGAAGTAAAAATGACAAGCAAGTATAGCTAGTACTTAATATGAACTTGTTCAAATACATTAAACCCAGATGGGTCCAAACTTTAGCATTTTATAAACTTAAATGCTGGATGATTTTCCTTGTCAATTAATTTTTCTATCAGGTTTATGCAATTAACTTTGGTTGCAGGTTAGATAATACAGCACAAATCATTATTATATTGTCTGCCTGTGCTACTAAGGCAATTGGAAGAATAGTACTTAAAATAGTAAAGTTCTTTATTCGTTCCATAGCCCGTTCAACATGAATGCGAACCCGGGCTAGCCTTCTGGTGGACTCAACTTCCAAACAACTCACCTGTTTCTTCCCTTTAGTAAAAGCTGGTATAGCTAAACTAGCTCCATGTGCTGCTAATTCCTCAGAAATCAGGAAACCTCTATCTGCCAGAACTAGGTCTCCATGTTCAAGAAGATTTAAAAACCCTGATTTATTTGTAATTACTTTGTCTGAAATTCTACCTCCAAATGCTTTGGAAACAAATGAGATTGCTCCAACTGGTGTTATTCCCACTAATATTTTAAAAGTGTTATGGTGTTTATAGTTTGACCAAATTAAAGCACGAAGGTTCAGATTTCTACCACGTTCAATGAAAATCTCAGTGCAATCAATGATTACTCTACACTTTTTAAATCGGTACGAACTTTTGAAAACATTAGGCAGAGTTCTGATAATTTCTTCTCTATCAGGCCATCTCACCAAAAATAAAAGTTTTTCAGCTATTTCAGGTAAACCCGCTTGAATTATCTGGGACACCCTACTAACTGAGATGCCAAAACGATATCCTAGATCTTGCATCATCAAATTTAATCGGAGTTTCATGAGGATAAAAGCAAGACCTCCAGGAGATAATGTAAATGACTGTGGCAAGGCAGAGGTCAGATATGTCACAAGCCACAGAAAAGCTTTGTAATTTGGTACTCCAGTAAAGAACTTGGTTCTAGCATTTTTTCCTTTCTTTGCTATAAAATGCTGCCCAAATGACCTGTCAGCTAACTTTTAAGTATTTGACTTCTTCTTGTAAGCGAACAAGCTCAGACATGAGCATTTTGTTCTCATTACGCACTTTTATGTAAACATTATACAAATTAATATCAGTGGAGTGCTCTTGGCTCTTTCTTCTGTCAGTTAACTGTTCTACTTCAGGTGAGTTTTCATCATCAGCATAATTTTCAGACTCTAAAGCTTTTTTTCTGTCAACTCTTATTTCATTTGCATTAGATCTCCGCAAGAATCTAGTGTGTCTATCCATCCTGCTTTCACTTGACGTATTTGACTCTGTCTTGTACCCCAAATTCAATGATGGGACATAGTCAGGGTTGTTCGGATCAAGACTTGGTTTACCTAGTATGAAAATTTATATCATTAAATAATTTATTTTGTGTTGCGTTTAGTTTTGGTTTTACACTGAAGAAAGAAGAAGAAAAATTAAACCTAGTACATTTCATCAGGATTTGTTTTTGTGTATATTTTTGTCAGTGTTGGAATTTTAAGTTCGTTTGAACAATTATTTTGCCGTTTGGCAAGGAAAAAATTGCTTTGGCCGGGAAAAACTTCATCTAAGTAGTTCTACTCACCTGTTATAAAGTGAAGTCCACAAACACGCGAGTTTTCATTAGGTTTCCAATCCTTTCTTTTGAGTGCATTTTCCCAGAGCGACTTTTTCGGTTCATTCTTCGGAAAACGATTGAAAGAAATTGACGAATTTGCTTTCTACCTTTGAATACAACCGACGACACAACAACTAACTACCATTGTGACGAAAAAACTCCAACAACAGATGCAAAAGGTAGGAAGACTTGCAGTCGATGTGTTTTTACTGCAAAATTTCGCATTCATGCGGCCATATTTGTTTTTGGTTCTTGCCAACCAGTCGTGCACGTGACATACTTGTGACGTGAGATTGAAAAGCGCTATAGCAACTAGATCAACTAGGGAGCCGATCAACGCATGTAGAAACCAAAGAATTACTTGAAGGCCCAGTCCCTTATCAAAATCCATCAAAATTATTGGAGGCCCGTGCAGGTGGCACTAGTTAAACAATTGCAAAAGAGTAACGAAGCCTGAAATCATATTTTCAGGCTTCGACGGGATCAATCGAAGATGTGACCTAGCTCTGCGATACTAACTGACTGAACTATAAAACCCAAACCGAGAGAACAGGCCATTTTTTGTGAGTCTATTAATGCCACTCCGAGTTGTACAACGATTGTGGGGACTGGGATTCGAACCTGTGACCTCTCGGTGATACCGGCCGGCGCAGCGTTCAAATAAACTGACATATGAATCTCAAACTGTGAGAGCAGGTTAATTATTTTTAGTGGCCGGTGATAGTTGAAAGCTGCATCGGATTTTTTAAATTAAACTTAAAGAAGCAGTTGTAGAAAACATTATTTGAACACCGTTGAAGAAGAAAGCAAAACACTAACGTTTCGGACATTAGTCCATCGTCGGAGTAAAGATGAAAAGTATTCTAAAAAACAGGTGTAGAAAATATTATTTTAAGTTAGACACCGTCGAAGAAGAAAGCAAAACACTGACGCTTCGGATGTTAATCCTTCGTCGCCTCGGAGTGAAGATGAAAAGTATTCTAAAGAAACATGTTGTAGGAAATATCATTTTAAGTGAGACAACGTCGAAGTAGAAAGCAAAGCACTGACGTTTAACTAGCTCCCGACGTTAGTCCTTCGTCGGAGTGAAGATAACGTCCGAAACGTCAGTGTGTCCTTTTTCTTTGACGGTGTCCAACTTATAAAATATTTTCTACAGGAGTTCATTTTAGTATAGTAGGTCCATCAGTGCCACTCTGGTACTCTGTGTACAAAGATTATGGAGACTGAGTTTGTACCGCGGTATAAACTATGACGTTAGAAGTTATTGTCCTGTTTATGTAGGCAATTTAAGCATAAATTATGTCAAAGAGAAGCCTGAAAAATAACTTTTTTTAAAAGCATTAGTCCATCCTCACTTATTTTTATGTTTAGAGTCGTCCAAATGTCACAAAAAAGTAGAAGTATTTATATTTTAAATGTATAGACCCTATTCAAAAATGGCGGCGATTTGAATATTCTTTTGTCTACATTCAAATTAGCCCTACTAGCCCCGCTCTTAAGTTAAACTTTTAAAAGAATAAACGTCAAGTGTAGATAGCACAAATTTGTAATAGCTAACTTGAAGCCACGAATAGCCGACTATGGCCACGTTGGTAGCGGGCATTAACCCTTAAATCTACCATAAAAATTAGGGAGCATGATTGCTAGCAGCCGTGGACAGCTGCTTTGTGTAGCAGAACGCCAGGGCTTACCCCTGAGCAGGCTAGCTGCGTTAGCTACATCTTATTAGCAAACAAGGAGGTTCAGGTTCCCAAAACAAACTTAAGTAATGGTAAAAGCGCAATGCTTGTGGGATGTGGTTATGAAAATAAACGTCGAGTGTAGATAGCACAAATGTGCTAGTAGCTAACTTGAGGCCACGAATTCGCTTTCAAAAGAATATCTTACCACAAACGAGGCTAGTTGGGTTAATTTGAATTTAGACAAAAGAGGGCGGGCATGGTTGGCGCAGTTGGTAAGATCTCTGCTTTCCGACCACAATTTCCCCAGTTCGATCCCCGGCTCTGCCAAGATTTCAGCTGATTTCTGCGACTTTCTTTCCCGCCTAAGCTAACTCAGCTTTCCATTCTTCCGGGATAGGTAAATGATTACCAGCATCTGCTGGGAGCTAGGAGTCAAAGGCTCTCATCCGCTTAACACTACAGAAACCGGAGATAAGTGCCGGCTCCATGGGCCACTAGGCTCGTAAAAAGAGCTGTCATCTTTGAATAGGGTCTATGTTAATAAAAGCTAGACTGTGCTGATGAATACAGTGTACAATGTAAAATACCGCATCACGTAGGATCTAAAAAGATTTAACAGCCACAGAATTTATGAACATGATAATAAATAAATGGCTGAGGTACTACGTTGAAATTAATTTGTCAGGGAACTAATATGAGTAGGAGCTCGGATAAGGCCGAGTTAAAAAAAAAACGCAGTGGGCGTCAAATGGAGAAAATACTGTACATCCAATTTAATACATTTAATCATCGCAAACTAATTTCGTAACTCTGCGAGAATGAGAAGTGGAGGTATGCGAACCAGTTGTTTTATGTTTCTACTGAATATTTACGCTACAAAGCAATCAATTTACGATAATTAAAGAAAAACTATTTACCAGTTAAAAATAAAGCTACATATCCGCATCAATATAATTTTCGCATCAAATACCTGAAAAGTCAACTACAAAGGATCAACAGACTACCAGAAACAACATCAGACCAAGTAAGTTAAGTTTTTTTTAAAATCAAATTTGCGATCTTACGTTGTTATTGATTCCACATAAATACTGTATTTGTAATTTCACAGTGATTTGTGCCTAGGCTGTCTGTTGCGACACCGGTGCAACGTTCTAATTAACCAACTGACGTATGAGCCACAACTCGGAGAGCAGGCCTTTTTTACATTTATGTTATGAAATATCGTGTCGGTTATGATTATTAAGACCGAGTTTGTACCACCGTGTAAATTATGACGCTTGAACTATTGTCCTGGTTATGTAACGTGAATGTAATTGGTTCGTTAGCAATTTTGCTTCCCAGCTGTTTCAAGTTTTTCAAAACCGCAATATCTTCCCAGAAAGTTTTTTTGTGTGTATATATATAGCTTTATTATCTTAAGCAACTGTTTTAAGTCTTAAACCAAAATCTTAATGTGTTTGTTAAAATCAAAAGCAAGAGATGTATGTTAATGAAGCAAGTTGTAAACAATGACGTCAGCATTAAGAGAAGACGTATGTTTCGCTTATAATTAGGAATTATCATATACTATCTTTATTTTCTTTCAAAGGAAAACAATGCGCGGTCAAGAGGCCTCACAGTTCGAGAGTTGCATTGAAATGGCTTCCTTGAAAAATACTTTACATCTAAATTATCAAACAAAAATGCCGTTAAAAGGCAGAACTTGTTAGAAAAAATAAGACATCCTGAAAATATGTCGAAATAGTTCTAGGGAATTTCAAAATTTGAAATACAGAAGTAAAAACTCGAGACTTTATTTTTTGTTGCTTGTCAGAATCCGCATTCTTGAATTGACAAACGCTAGTCAGAATCCGAATCAAGAGCCAAGAGGTTTGATTCTTTTATAAGTTTTGCTAGGGTTTTCCCTTCACAATAAAAGTGTGGGCGATTGAGCGACAAGGTTTTGCTCATTAGTGAAAATTTAAATGATATAGCCAATCAGAGCGTCAATATTTCGTTTTTCCTTAAATGTTTCGTATTCGCTCACCACCAACCGTGAAATAATCTATAATAATATTTCTATTAATTTATGATTTTGGGAAGATACCAATTATCCCAGCGCAGTTTGAATGTGAGGGAAAATTCAATTTCTTTTTTCTTCTCTTTGTTTCTGAAACCAAACTGTAACAATAATGGTTTAATACAACATTTTAAATTTTTTATTTTGGTTTGATGTTTGTCGTTTTGAAGCCTGAGTACGAGTTGTGCATCCACGCGTGCGTACTTGTCTCTAGTTCTCCCGGAAGCCACTCTGAACTGATCAGTTTTGGAGGAAACTTTGTCAATAATGATGTTTTCTTTAGGTGAGAGTTAGTCAGCAACAGATGAATCCCTCCAATGTGCTCTTTTAGAATTAGCTGGGAATATCAAAAGGTTTTGACGGCGCTATGAGTGGAGAATCACTCGAGCAGATCGCTCTTCGCGAGTGGCTGGAGAAGGAGGTGAAATTAGAACGATATTTTGATAAATTTGTCGCTCATGGATATGCGTCTCTAGAAGCTTGTTGTAACATCAACGATTCAGTGTTGGATAAATTAGGAATCACACCGCCATACCACAGGAAAAGGTTGCTAAAATTTTCGGATTACCTCAAAGATCGTTTGAGTTCTCCAGGTTCGAATCATGATCTTGTTCCGCGTGCTATCACGGCATCAGATCTACAAGCTCCAATCGAAACAGGAAATCAAAAACTCGTTGTCAAAACAGACAACCAGGGCACAGTAATTGAAAACCTTGAAAACCCTGAGGGTCTTACCGGTCTTACAAGTGTGTCAGAACAAAAAGAAGAGTTTGCGGAAGCTGAACCCTTCAGTACAAAGTTGAACCCAGTCGTTGACGACTGTCATGCCCCTCCAATTCCTCCGAAGGAACGCGTACTAAAGTCAAACTCAGTCTCGAAAACTAAACCTGCAGCCCCTGCTCGAAACACTTCGCTGAAAAGGCACGGAAGTATTTCAGAGGTAATTACCGAATCTACCTTAAACTCTTCTAGTAATCAAGGGATAAAGCAAGGTGAGAAAAGTCAATTACCAAATGTTATTACCACTGGGAACAAGATTGATTCAGTTGATATTCAAAGAACTGATCCAGCTGATAGTTTCTTACCTCAGAAGGGAAAGCTACCACCACCGATTCCTCCAAGAGTAGATTTAGTTGATGTAGGTAAATGTTCTGACAGTAAAAGTGGTAATATTGTTGACCAGAAAGCCACTGAAAACCCAACATTATCAAAGAGTGGAACTAACTCGCAGTTGAATGGAAATGATCAAACATTTGATGGGAAACCATCATTTGAAGGTCAAAATTATAAATCAGTTTTTCCGACCAAAAGTTTGTTATCATCTCAGAGTCCTGAAAAATCTAGTAGCAATGATCATACAAATATGGTTCACAAGCCACGAACAGTCCCTTCAAAACCCCCAAGAAAGTCAGGGTTAAAAAATGTGGCCTCGTCACCTGCCTCACATTTGGACTCATCTGAACAAATTCCTAAAAGTTCTACTGCTAGAGCTCAATCACTTCCTCCTGATATTATTAAAAACCCTTCTATACCAGCAAAAACTCCTATTCCGCCACCAAGACATCATAAAAAGCTAGAAAGAGGTACTAAAAGCCAACCAATGCAAAGTGCTTCTTCAGCTGAATCAGATTATGAAACCGTTACTTTGCCTAGTTTTTCACAAGCTTCTAAGGTGCCAGATATTGTGCATTCAGAACCAAGCGATAGTTTTTCAGTAAATTTTATGGATATAGATAGTACAGCAAACTTAAATCAACAACCTGTTTTAGTACAAAGGGTAACTCCTGCAGTCCCAACTAGAAATGAAAGTACAACAAAATCTTTGGAGAGGCCAAAGATATCTCTTGGTGGACAGCCAACTGAATCTATTATGTCACAAAGCACAACATCAGCAAAAAGCCAAGGTTGGTGTAGTTGGTATATTTATCATAATCAAAGAAAAAACCTTCAGAATTGTCATACCATAGATTCCTATTTTTATAAAAATCCAACATAAAGAATATAAAACTATATATACTTGTGCATGAATTATATGTATTTTTTTAAAAAGCTAAGGCCATCTTCAGTCATGTTTATGTTTACGTTCATCTGAGCGACCCAAAAAATTTTTAATTTACAAAAACAGTTGATTGATCATGAAGCAATTATTAAATATGTAAAAAACTAGTATGTAAATAACATGCCAACAGAAGTTGATTTTATAATACATAAATCATAATTAATTTATATTACCCAATATGTCCAAGAGAATACATCACTATCATCATGTACAAATCTTTTAACTCTGTGATAGAGGGAAATGGACATATGCGAACCAGTGGTTTTACTTTTCAACTCAACAATTATGGTACAGAGCAATAAATTAAATTTACGGTAAAATAAAACATTATTACATTATTTAATAAAATAAATCTATTGCTGTACTGGTATATGTTAAATTATTGATGTGGGTGAGCCACTTAAGGAAGATATATTTATGACTTTTTAAACTGTATTTGTTCTCTTAGAAACCATAAGTCAAATATTTTTCCAATGTTACAAACTTTGTGGCGTTTGAGGCCCAGCAAAAGAGCTTCAATTAATGTTTAACACTTTTAAATTCAAATTCAATGACCTTTTGTGACTCCCTTATCCTTCAAAAACAAAGCAGAAAGATACTTCCTTATTTTAGAATATCTCAGAAACAGTTTTTAATTACTATATTTTCACAAGTTTTAATTTTATTTGTGCAAAATAAAGCCATAAAGCAGAAGATAATTAACCTTGGTATAGGTTACAAACTGCTATAAATAAAAAAACCTTTAATTTAGAAATTTTTGTGCCACTCTTGGAAATAGCTCCTCTGTGAAGGTGAATGAGGCATTTTATATAGCCATAAACAATTTCCTCTGTTCTTAAAAATACAAGACAGTTATTCACTTTTTTTAAGTTTTCAATTCTGCATGAACAATTTTTGTAAATGATCTAATTTGATTAGAGGTTCTTAAGAGGTTATATCTCATTTTCTTTGCATGCAGAAATCTCCAATCAGTTGTTAAAATAATACAAAAACTTGAAACAGTTAAAACATAAGTTATACAGTTCTGTTCAAAATTTTGAGAAGAGGTGGTCAGCTGTGATCAAATTACTAGGCAAAACTGTAAAAACGGTCATGTTTCCCACCAAAAATCTCTTTCCATCACAGAAAATAAACTATCTTAATACTGTGACTTTGGGTTATGATTTTAATTCAAAAATATTCTCCAAATGTTGTGTTTGAAACAACAAATGGAACAACACAAAAAAATGGATACCATTGCTAAAAATTGAACTTTGGGTCAAACGTTCTTTCATACTTTTAAAGTTAACTCATGCTATCTTAGCAGTGCTCTCCCTACAAACTTAAGATATATGACTTGCATAAATTATATGGAATGATTAATGAATTGTGCAACACCAAATCTCTTTTCTTTCAATCTGTAGTTATTTTTATTTTGAATCCAATATCAAAGAACTTTACAAGCTAGTAATTATAATTTGATAACAAATAATTTTATGGTAATGATGTGTAGTTAATAATATATGTGTAATTAGGACAATTTAAGGTTTAAACTTTAATTATGCTCTGCAGTACTAAGCAGTTTAAGGGGCTGATATCTTGTGATTTAGCCCTTTGTTACAGCAGCTGTTGCTCTAACAACATGGTAATGCATAAAATGCCTGCTCACCCAGCGGGGGGCTGCCACATAATCTAAGCCGCCCATTTAAATTCGGCCGATTCCCAGGCATGGGAAGGCCGGGGCC
>JAOBBB020264888.1:0-11059 GCA_025331005.2 Zoanthus gigantus | reverse complement strand
ACTTGGTTTCCTTTCCAAAAACTAGGGGGGAAACTAACTTTCGGTTCGAAATACAAAAAAAAAACTTACTTCCGGTTTGAGACCGAGCTGAGGTGAATGGTTCAGAAATTAATTTGAGGATCAAATATAGCTTATTTCCATCAAGAAATTTTTTTGGGGGAAAGGGGACGGGGGGACTTGCAACATGTACGGCCGTGAAGAAAAGTTCATGCATTTTCATTGGCAAAACTTGGTAGGTCTGATAGCTGCATGGTAGTGCAGGTCAAAAAATCTAAACTTTATTGTAAAACTTGCGATATATCAGTTCACATTTATATCAGAATTAATTTGTATCAAGCTTCTTTATCGCTCAAACGACCAGTTTGACCACACTAAAACTTGGGAGGTATGGTACAACAACTCACTTAAAATCTTCATTTGCCTAAGTTTGTCTTGAAAATAACATGAATGTATTAAGAAATTACTGGATTCTTTATTATAAAACAAATTGAACAATCTAAATTGTGCTTTGCAATATAATAAAGCACTTCAATGCTTTTCTTATGTCCCCATCACTTTCCACATTCTTTACTATGCAATTACACAGTTCTGGCTGTAAGGGATTTGGCTTGCATTAATTGATGTACTTCCGCTGACCTACTATACTGTAGTCACGTGCTGCATATATGCATTCTGGAAACCCGCCGTTACTGTAGTATTATATGTAACTAAACTTTAAAACTGTTTGAGGATTTTAGGTTTATTTCACTTATGCTGTGCAAACTTTACCTAAAGTAATGAACTAAAAAAAATAAATGCTCATTTCAATTTTATGTATAAAATTAACAATATTGAAGTTTTTCAACAGTATAAAATTATAGTTAACATATAACTTTTTCACTTTGTTTTTTGACTTGTAAAAAAATCGCGATCAGTGGAAAAGACTTGTATAAAATCATATGCTTCAATTGTTTATACTCACGCTCTGTTTTTCGGGAATCCCATTTCTAGTAAGCATTGTAAATCAGACATCTTTTTGGTTTGATTCACACTGAAAACAGACTGCCATGAAAACTAAAAAATTAAGCCTGGAACTAGCTGCGTATTTAAAGTAGTACCCAGACCCCAACCTAAAAGGTGCAGAGGGTGCAGAGAGCTTTTATAATCGGGTAATTGCTTTTGTGGACTAGTTTAGCTTTTGGTCAAAGAAAAAAAATGAGCCATCAGGCAATAGCACAACCGGTATTTATTGATCACGCGCATATAAAGGAAGTTTTGAAGTACGAAGATCTTCTGCCCGTGATCGAGAGAGCTTTTGTTGACTTCTCTGATCATGAGAATGGGGGAATTGTACAACCTGTTCGATCAATGGTACCAGTTGCCAAGCACTCGGGGTGAGTCCAGCATCATTGTTTATTTCAGTAAACCTGGTACTTGCTGAAAATATTTCGGAATTGCTCTCGCACCAACTTTCTTATTTAAAATTTTTGAATCTTGGATACTTTGTAAACCATTAATTAAAGCTCATATATGGCTTTATATTAAGGCTGTCACATTTTTAAGGTAATTTAAACTCCATATATATGCTAGTTTAAAGATTGTAAAAAGCACATTGACAGATACAGTTGCTACATTAAGAAGGTTTCTTTTTTGTACATCTTCATATAAATTCACAGGCAGCCCAAGCTGGGTGTTCAGCTATTGAAGTTATTTGTATGGACTATCGAAAAATGAAGCATTGAGATTATTAAATTTCTATTTTAGGTAGATATCGCATATAAAGCTTTTTTACTGCAGTTGTTGTCTACTTTTTTCTTACTTGTTCTGCTTTTTTCATACTTGTATGTTTAAAAAGAGCCATAAGAAATCATTTAGAGGTGAAAATTCAGTGGTCCCCCAGGATTTTGATTAGCAAATGTGGCACACAAAACTTTTTTACTGCAGTTGCTGTCTCCTTTTTTCTCACTTGTACGTTTATAAAGAGCCATGAGAAGTCGTTTAGAGGTGAAAATTTGGTGGGCCCCCAGTGCCCTGTGTTCAAAAGCCAATTGGCGTTAAGCTAGGGTTAAATTTTTATCTCATGGTTTTGTTTCCAACCTTACAGAGAGGGATTAGATAATTATGTAAATTTGGGATTAATAAGTTTTTTCTTACATATGAAAATCTAAATAGTATTTCTAAGAATTATAACCTTTTTGAATTCCTTGGAGAAGCAGGTACTGCTATAATTTTTGCTTACCCCAGGGTTATTACCCACCTTTGAACAACCCAGCCTTGGGGAAGAATTTCCAATCACCTCTAAATGACTTAATTTAACTATTTTAAAATAACTGAAAGCAGATTCATCTGTACTGGAAAAAATATCAAACTATAACAGTTCTTAACTTTTGTTAACACAGTGTACATACATTATATACAAACTTGTAAATTAAGCTTTCGGTTCAAGCTAGAACCTTGATCACAGTGAGTTTGGTCTCGCTGTCTCTGCTTTTCAACCTTTGACACACGTGACCACAAAAGGTTGTCCCAAGAGTGGGGTAGTTGGTATCTGCTTTGGTCGCGGTTGAGGTCTGGTTTATTCACCCTGATACAGTATAGATAGCCTCTCGAACTCCACGTCTTTGCCAGTCATCATCCCATAGAGATTTGATGATCTTGGCAGTTCTTGTACATATGTAGACATGTGTCGCGACTTCCGATTTCTGTTCTGAGCTAGGTTGCAAATACTCTGCGATTCTTTTTCTAAGGGACCGTCCCGTTTCGCCAACATAGGTAGAGTCATGGAGCCATTACAGCTAATATGGTAGATTGAGCCCACAATATATCCTTTCTTATTACGATCTTTTGGAGCACATAACAGATGTCGTAGCGAGTTAATTGGCTTGAAGTATGTCTCAACACTATGTGTCTTGAAGGTGTGCCTCAGCTCTTCCGATAAACCCTTGATGTAAAGGAGGGCAATAGGGACTTTCCTTGCAGTATGACACAGATTGGATGGGTTTTGTTGGGTCTCATTTTGGGAACTTGGGTCTTGTGTGGTAGTTTGAGGGCCCACTCCGGGTACCCACAGGTCCTGAGGGCCGAATTGACGTGGTTTATCTCATCTTCTTTCAATTCAGTAATGACTGATTCTGCCTGGTAGTACAAGGATCTGACTACGCTAAATTTATGTTGTACGGGATGATTTGATTGCCAATTCAAGTATTGGTCTGTATGGGTGGGTTTCCTATATATTTTTATCTTTAAAGAACCATCCTCTCTTCTGATAGTGTTAGTGTCTAGGAAAGCTAGGGAGTCATCAATCTCACTTTCAAAAGTAAACTGGATATCAGTCTATGGAGTTAAGATGTTCGGTAAAATCCTGTGCGTGTTCTTTATCCATTTTACAGTAGGTACAGTATCGTCTACATATCGAAACCACCATAAAGGGGGATGAGGTGAGGATTTGATAGCCATTTGTTCGATATGTTCCATGTATGCATTGCAGATAGGTGGTATAAGACTGGTGAGCCCTGCATCAGAGCACCATGGATTTGTTTGTAAAACTGACCTTCAAACACAAAATATGTGCAAGAGAGGCAAAAATTCAACAGTCTGGCGATGTCGAGAGGCTATCTATATCAGGGTGAATAAACCAGACCTCAACCGTGACCAAAGCAGATACCAACTACCCCACTCTTGGGACAACCTTTTGTGGTCACGTGTGTCAAAGGTTGAAAAGCCGAGACATAAGCGTGACCAAAACTCATTGTGATCAAGGTTCTAGCTTGAACTGAAAGCTTAATTTAAAAGTTTGTATATAATGTATGTACTGTGTTAACAAAAGTTAAGAACTGTTATATTAGTTTGATATTTTAAAATAAGCAAGACAACTTTTAATCTTGATGGTTTATTCTGACTCAAACATGTTTCAGCAAGATTGATGTGTGTCGTCACTTGGTGGTTCAACACAGGATTCAGCCATTTGATGTGGCCCACGTAGGCTAAACTGTTAGGCATTTCAAGACATGCATACAAGAACACCTCTTTGGTGACAGATAATCACATGTATTTAAACACCTAAATGCATTGACCGAATGCCGTGAGGCCTCCTCAGCAGAATGCTTCAAAATTCTGGAAACAGGTCAAACAGAATACCAAATTAAACTCAAAGAAGCCATGCACATCAAATGGCTAAATCCTGTGTTGAACCACCAAGTGACTCAAGTCAATCTTTATTTATCTTTATAGTTTTTGTTGTTCCTTGTAATATACATTTGCACATGATGATAAACTATTTAAACTAATTTCCTGTTATTGTGTACATGTATTTACACCAGTCTGATGATGGCATAGGTAACAACGAAACATGTTACTTTGAGAATAAACCATCAAGGTTAAATATTGTCGTGCTTATTTTAAAATTACTGGCTTTGCTGCTGATACACAACGACCATTTACAGTACAGTAGTTGTTTCTTGTGTTAAGTTGTTATTATTAGGTGAATTCAATGCCATCTGCTCTATAATACTGTCACTAAACTGTACAGTCTGTCGTTAGTCAAGAATTAATTATATTAATTTGTTTTTATTTAAAATTTATATTCTTAGGTTGTTGTATACCATGCCTGGTTACTCTGCCAGGGAGAATGCTCTTGTTACAAAGTTGGTCAGCTTTTATACTGAAAATGAACAAAACTATGGACTGCCTTCACACATTGCTACAGTTTTATACTTTGATTCAACTACCGGAATATTAAAAGCTGTAAGTTAATTAAGGGTTAGTTACTGGATGTGAGTGGTTTGTTTACAAATATATGTACCCATGGGCTGGCGATATAATGAATGAGAAATTTGAATAATGTTAGAAAAACGTTAGCTGAGACGACCCTCAGCCTAGTATTAAGCTGATGAGAGTCTTTGGCTCCCGCTGGACAGGACTGAAGCTAATCGATGACATGTTACTTCCCAGCAGATGCTTGTATTCATTTACTGACCTTAGAAGGCAGAGCTAGATTTGAAATTGGAAATAACCTTATTCCAAAAGTTGTGATCCCTCAGCCCCATGCCTGCGATCCCTTGGCTCCACTCCGGTGGTCCTACAATTAATCCTGCATATACCCTTTCCTGTGGATGGTATGTGCCAACCACGTCACCTTCCAATAGTTTTTACAAATGATGCAGTTAATGTTGCCACTGTTGTTTTGTAGATGGGTCTGATTACTATACATCTTGTAAATGAGTACTGTGAACTTCTTGTTCATATAGATCATGGATGGGGCATTAATAACGGAAATGAGGACTGCAGCTGCATCAGCAATAGCCACAAAGGTATACAATTACTACTTTATATTTTAAAACATTTTTAATCCATAATCAAACTACAGTACATGTATACTATAATACTGCGATTTTGTATGGAGGAGCAGGTTAAGGAGTTATATGAACAAACCATGTGCTTTAAACATTAATTTTGCAAGATGGATACAGTAGTCTTTTGATAAATAATTATATAATTTTTATATAGATTCTTAATTTAGAATTAGAAGGGGATGACCTAGAAAGATATCTTTAGATTACTGTACAGGTGTGTCAAAGGGATATGACAAGGAAGGGTTTGTTAATGATGATGAGCACTATGGATTGTCAAAGATGGAAAGCAGCTGTAACAGGAACCAAAATTATTAAATGCTGATCCTATAGCATGCTGGAAAGAGGATATTAAAGTGGTTGTTAATTGCTGTAATTTTCCATTAACTAAAGGTTACAGTTAAAATTTTAGTGGTCAGTAAATATACTGTAGTGGGCTTGAAGTTTGATTTTTTCTTTTAAAAAAAAAGATGAGCTATATATACAGTCTGCTTTTTGTCAGACTTTTATTTACATTCAAAATTTGAAGTAATTTTATTTTTGTTTTCCCTCAAGATAAAGTTACATATACCTAGTGATAATTAATTCACAACATGGTGGAGCCCAAAACCCATAATCATCTTTGTGTGCCTAATATTTAGTATCTAGCTGCAGAGGATGCCAAAGTTCTTTGTATTCTTGGATCAGGAGCTGTAGCACGCAGTCATGTGGAAGCACTACAGAGTGTTAGATCATTTTCTGAGGTAAGGAACAAGATAAACTTATTTAACTCTAACGATTCTGAGTAAAGCAGGGAGGCATAATGCTGTAAGTTAGACTTTTACAAACGTGTAAATTTGGTGTCATTAAAACGCTATAAGCATTGATCCGTTTAATTTTGGAATTACAAAATTTAGTTATAATAAATATTGCCTTTGACCCATTTAAGCTCGTGTAAATATATTTTTAATTTTTAGTAGGTAAAATTTTTTCAGCAGTTAAATTATCAAATGATTTTTCCATAAAAAATATAACATAAAGATTTCAATACATCTTACAGAATTTGTTTTGTAAAAGTTGATATAATTGGATAATGGATATCAGATAGGAAGAAGTTTATAAGTAGTACTGTAAATGTTTTTCTTAAGGGAAAAATATTTAAATGCCAGTATTTTAGAAGAGAATCTAAAACATGGCAATTGGTATGGTGCTTTCACAAATCACTACACTACAGCTATACTCACATACCTACCAACATGCAGAAAAGTGTGGATCCAGAACCCATGCAGCTCCCGTAGACATTGCCCCTGTTTTTATTTGTTAAAATTTAAATTAACTTAAATATAATGCTGTGCTCAGATAAGGGTCTGGAGCAGAACAAGAAGTAATGCTGATAAGTTTGCTCAAGACTTTAATGCCAAGGCATATTCCACAGCTGAAGAAGCAGTTAGAGGGGCAGATGTAATTGTTACCTGCACGTCTTCACCTACCCCAGTTCTATATGGACAGTGGGTTAAAAATGGAGCCCTGATTAATGGTAAGAATTCCTTGAAAAACTTTCTATTCTGTCAATTAATCTTTATTGTCTTCAGAAGGTATTTTTAAAAATTTTAGTTTAGACTTAATCCCTTATGTACCCTGTACCACAGATAATAACAAAAATAGAGTAGTATCACCAAATTTAAAGCCATGTTCATCAAACCATTTTACAGATGTTAACCATAAATTTGCATTTTTCTCCAAACTTTGGTCTTTAATTCCTAATTAATTCTACAAAATTGTAGAGGAATGTCTGCCTTTACCCCCTTAGCTAAATCTTCTAGCTTGCATTTGTACTTTCAAATTGGATTTCTTATTTTTGAATATCAGTAACCCACATTCGTTCCATAGAGGAGTTGTCAATGGTTTGTTGGCCATTGGCGCGCTCACATCTCATCTGCCTTTTGTAAGACCTTGTATTCTTTCTGGGAGAAAATTAATGTCAACCTCTTTACTAGTATCCATTGGTGGTGGAGTGAGTTCAGATACCAACAGTACTGTCCATGTGGTGGGTAGTTTTGGGTTACAATGTTTACTCACAATAATTGAAACTGTAAAGAATCTTTTTAAACCTCTATTCACTATAGTGCAAATTGAACATTTTCAGCAGTGGGTGCTGCTCGTCCCACTTGGAGAGAACTTGACGATGATGCATTACATAACAGTACTGTAATTGCTGATTCTCGAGATGGTGTAATGAAAGAGTCTGGTGATATCATATTGTCCAAGGTAATCCACTGTTGCTAGTGTTGTGGTATTAACCAATCAAAGCAATCAATTCTTATTTTTATCGCTGTTCCACTGTATGTTTTACTTGTCTGAAGGGGGATTTCACTGGTCCAGAAAAATAAAAATAACACGTTCTGAATGGATATTTTGTAACTTTGCTATAGAAAAACTTTTTAAAACTGAAATTGAATTTTACCGAAAAATGAAAAGTTTCAAAAAAGCGAATCTTGTACTGTACTCAAAGACTGGGGAAAAGTCTTGGCTTTTTAAGTAGTTAGCTCTGTGAAGATTATTCATTCATCATTCATTATCCATTTTAGTTCAATATTTCCCTACTTGTGGGTAAGATGCCGCATGTTTACCCTCCACCGTACTTTATCCAGGGCACCTTTGGTTTTGAGGCTGCAGAGCCTCATGTCGTCATTAAGCACAGGTTTTTGTGAGGTCTGCCTCTCTTTACGTTATCATCCACTCAAACCCGAGAGATCCTGTTGATCCACCATTACTACGATTGACATGCCCGAACCCTCTCAGGTTTCTTCAATAGAGAACTGCTTTCCAAATCTATTAAGGTGGGCCTCTTGCAAAGAGCACCGAGACTGACATTGTAATCTCTTTATGTGGCACATTCATCGTAACATTGAGCACTCGTTTCACTACAGCTGTGAAAGGTCAGTTTGCTTAAAAAGCCAGTATTCAATTCTTTGTCATCCCCTTCATTGTGCTTCTGACACAGCTATTATAAATTTTTCCCAAGGTTCCCAATGATAGGGCCCTGCAAGATAGCAGAGGCAGCAGTTCCCTCACTCTTGCAATTGTTGCTTACTCGCAGCCAGCACCAGCAGAGATGGTGTCCCCCAGATCGCAAGAAGAGTCCACAACCTCTAGTGTGTGACTGTTAACAACCACATGGCCATAAGGTCTGGCATCAACTGGATGAGCAGTCCCGAAACATCTCCTGCTGAATTTAGGATCTGGTATTAGTTTGTCATGGATGCTAGTGTATATTTTGTAACCCAATGGGACAGCTGTCTATGGTTGAAGTTGCTTGTCTGGTCCGAGCTCTTGCTCATATTGGTTCACTGACAAATTAATTTCAATGTAGTTTTCCGGCTATTCATTTTATTTTACTCATGTTTCCCTCCTGGACGTCGAAACTATCACTGTAAGAGTTGTTAATCCGGACTCTACTCCTTGCACTGGCATACATCACCTGGTTGTACTAACTAGCTATTCCAGTACACCTAAATACCTCAAGGCCTACCAAAGAACCTCTCGTGGGACACATTCAAAGGCCTTTTTTAAGGTCGATAAAGGCAAAATATAAGTTTTTGTCTTTGGCAAGGTGTTTCTCTTGAAGTTGTCGTGCAATGAAAATTGCGTCAATAGTTTCCCTTCAAGGCATCAAGTCAAACTGCATCTCACTAATATCTATAGTATCACGGAGCACTGCTCAATAACTTTCAATTGACAATTTTTTTCATTTAGCACCTACAATATTACATGAAATAAGTTAATTGCAAAGATATATCACCATATTTTTAGGTGCAAGCTAGCTGGAATTAACTCATATGGGCTAAACAAGGCCAGTTAGCTTTCAAACAGTAATCAGTTAGCTCCGGACCTTTGTAGTTGCCTCTGTCAGTGGCATCAACCTTGCCCTTAAACAGATTGATGATATAACCCTCCTCCCATTCTAGTAGAATTTTCTTCTCAGCAAAAAGGTTCTCGCTGCACATGAAAGGAATGATTTATCGGAGTTGTGTGAGATCAGCGATGTTATATGAGAGTGAGACATGGTGTTTGAGGGAGAATGAGATGGCAATTTTGAGAAGAACTGAGAGAGCGATGGTGAGAGCAATGTGTGGTGCGAAACTGATGGAGAGAAGGAGGACAGAAGACCTAATGGAGATGTTGGGATTGAAGGAAACAGTGGTTTAGATGGCAAAGGCGAATGGAGTGAGATGGTACGGGCATGACTGTGTTAAGGAGGGATGATGGCCATATTTTGAGGAAGGCATTGGAGTTTGAAGTGAAGAGAAGAGGAAGTGAGGACGACCGAGGAAGACATGGACATCGCAAGTGGAGAAGGAAAGTAAGAATGTTGGTTTGAAGAAGGAGGATGCAAAGAATCGAGTGAGATGGAGAGTGGGAGTGGGAGAGATTGCTGGCAGAGTTGGGTAAATCCGGCCACCCTCATTTACGGGGATAAAACTGGATCAAAACTGGATTGATGATGATGATGATGATATCATTTACAATCTTGCAGAGAAGAGGGGTACTAACTTCAGAGGATGCCTTTAACATTTCTGCCACAATACCAGAGGGTGCAGCAGCTTTACATTGTTTCATCCTACTGACTCTTGCCGCTACCATCACAGACGTAACAAGTGTCAGTGGACCAGTGACAGGCTCGGCAATTGGCAAGTCCTCTGCAGACCATGGAAATTCAAAGTAAGCATTCATAATGCTCTCTCCACGCCACTTTTTTGTCGTCATCAGTAACAGTGAGATTACCCAGATCATTCTTCACACAGTTATCTCCCACAGTCTTGATTGTCCCACCTCATCTGCTTGGCAATCCCGAAAATATCTGGCTTACCTGCCTCAACATCTTTAAATCTACTTTCCTCAGCTCTCTTTTTTGCTGCAAATACAGCACGGTTCGCTAGATAGACGTCCTTCATTCCACTTGCTTTCCAGCCTTTCCTCTATTCCCGAACTGACGAACTCGACCCACCACCCTGTTTGCTTTCTCCATTCACCATTCTTTGTATAACTGCAGATCTTCACCGCAGCTTTAGATAACGAACCTTTTAGGAGATGCCAACGGTGATCAACTATACGACCTTCACTTCAATGCAATTCACTTTGTACAGCATTTAGAAATTCAGCTCTTACAGCTGGATCACCCAGTGTTCAGACTCGCAGTTTAAGAGTGAAGGCTTTCTTAGGCGGTTTGCAGATTTTAAGGTGAAGATCACACACAAGCAGTTTATAATGAGGAGCGCATTCTTCATTGGGAAGATTGGAACTTTAATGTTGGAGACCAACTTGGAGGCCAGAATATCATCTTGAGTCAAATAACCTCCAGAATGATAGATGACAGGGTGACTTACTCTCTTTTTGAAGAAAGAGTTGCAAATGACAAGTTCGTTGGCTACTGAAACTCAGTAATTCTCTCCCCTTCGACATTACGCACACCAAAGCAGAAACCACCATTAACATCTTCATAACCTGCAGACGTACTACCAATATGACTATTGAAGTCACCACAGACGACAAAGATTTTAGATTTGTTTATCTTGGCAACTATACATTGGAGCTCATCATAAAAAACATTCTTGAATCCTTCATCTTAACCAAATTGAGGGACATAAATTGAAAGGGCAGTTAGAATGAAACCTCCAACGCTGATCTTAATGAGGCAAATCCTGTCTGAGATGCGCTTGACCTCCAAAACATCCTACACCCATTGCTCTGAC
>JAOBBB020264794.1:0-11060 GCA_025331005.2 Zoanthus gigantus | reverse complement strand
ATCGCGATACGGTAAAAAATTCGTATTAGCGAATAATTTCAGATGCTTTTTCTTCTTCATCTACAAATCGAAAAGATCAGTGCAACCCACGGTGTTTTGAAAATCTCCGACATCTTGAACTTTGAACTATTTGCTTTTTCGCGGGAAAAGCAGAACTGGAGTGGTTCGTGTATTTTGTTTTGTGAAACCGCTGAACTGCTAAGCTTATTAGTATTTTTTAAAAAATTACACACTCTTTGTCCTGAGCACGGGCCTGCAGCCCAATTGCAAGCTCTTATTGCGAATTTGTTTGTGACAAGTTTTATGCAAGGCCATTAGAATGAAAGTAATAGAATACCGTCCGAGGACGGTAGGCAGCCTGGGGCTCCTTCGAGTACCATATCGAAAAGAGCATTAGTCAAGAATTGTAGTAAAAATATACGACCGGGTCATTGTGCCACGGGGTGTATGAAATACGGCCACGCTCCAGATGTTTGTTGGAATAAGCCATTCAAAGAAAAACGGTAGAAAGCTCAAAGCAAAACGGTAGAAAACACAAACCACCCGAACTCAACTCCACGGCCTTTTAATTTGGCATACTCCAACCAAGCTCTTACATACATGCGGTTGGAGCCCAGCCTTAAAGGAGTTCTCTAAACTCGCCTTTACAGCTCTTAGTTTGTGGCTGAAAAGCTATACCGTGTTGATGAGTCCTAACAAGGACGAAAGAGCTGTTCACGGTTGCTCCAGTTACTTGCATTGTAGCTACTAGGGTAAAAATGGTTGTGCGCATATGCATATAGCTAATATAGGTTCTGGCCGAACCGTGAAGTTGAGTTCGGGTAGTTTGTGCTTTCTAACATTATATATTCAAAGCAGCATGCACTGAGAAGTACGATGAGTGGCTTGGCAAAGTGGGAATTCACGAAGAAACGACAGCTGGGAATTTGAAGGCACCCCCTAGAAATTTCCATTATACCGGTGAATCCTTGACGCCTGGGCCCAGCTACCGACCGAGTTAGTCAAGAACTCATTCAAAAGTTGCGCACTAAACCTTCCTATTGACGGGTCCCAAGTTGACACAATCCATTGCCTCAAGGAAGGACAGCCGTGCAGCAGCGGGCGAACAATGCTTTGATCACAACTGAATGTTTTGAACGAGCCAGACACAAATCCTTTCGACTGCACCGATGTTGAAGAGGCGTATCCTCTGACTTTGCTGGTGTTGGATTCTGATCACGGAGACAGTGACATTGAAATCGAGTGAACTGATTATTGAACTGACACTTAGACTTGTATCGGTTTCCATAAAACAGTCAGTTGTATTTTTAAAAATACAAAGCTGGAACGGTACAAACACTGAACTGAACTATCAAGTGTATCTGATGTTCACATTTCAGTCAGTTGCATATTTGAAATGTAAGCGTTAAGTCTGGAAACCTCGACAAAAAACAGACAAACTGAAACATCGTATTTATGACGTTCCCTTTTTACAAGCGCAGAGCTGAGTTGTTTAAAACTGTAAGTTTAAAGTTTGAAAGGCACAGACAAAATCTACAACATCAAATTTATCTGATTTCTTACGCGTTTACAAGCGCAACAAGTTGTAGTTTTAAAACTGTAAAGCTTGATCAATACAGCCAGACAAAGAACTGTATCATTTTTCCTACTTTTTAAAGTTAAGGTTGGTTGTTTAAGAAAGTAAACAGCGTTTTAGATAAACGCTGCCCTCGAATAAACGCCGCACCCAAATCATGAAAATTTTAATAAATGCCGCGGCGCAGTTGGTAAGATCTCTGCCTTCTAGCCACAAGGTCCCCGGTTCGATCCCGGCTTTGCCGAGATTCGAATATTTATGCAACCTTCCTTTCCGCCTAAGCTCAGCTTTCCATCCTTCCGGGGTAGGTAAACTATGAGTACCAGCGTCTGCTTGGAGCTAACCTGCAATGAATTAGTTTCCCGTCCAGGGGGAGTCAAAGACTCTCATCCGCTACAGAAACCGGAGATAAGCGCCGACTCTATGGAACCCTATCACTCGTAAAGGATTTAGCTCTCTCTCTCTCTTTATTCGAGGAAATACGTATACCTTTTAAAACCTGTTTACCAACCTGTTCTCCCATCACAATGAACAATCTACCTATCTGTCTATACAAAATGAGTAACGTCTATAACTTCATATCTACAGTACCCTGCACCTGTTTATCAGCCTGTTATTCCTCACACCAATTAAATAACTTTCTACCAAATGTGTAATATCTACCTTCCTTTGTATCTTCTATCTGTGTATCTGTACTCCATCTCACCTAGCAACCATTCTATCTCTCAACCTATATAAAAGTTCTAACTACTGAGGTCTGGGGGATTTCTCCCAATAATAATAATAAAGGGATTTTACAAACTCGACATGGTGCACTCAATATTTTAGATTGTATTTATTCACAGCTTTCAAAACTGTTCTAGTGTTTGTAATTACAGTTTAGTTGAATAACTTATCAACATATTATTTAAACAGTTCAACGTAATTAAATACTTTGAAATGGTTCAATAATCACCCAGATTTGTTTTCAACACGAGTATCCCGAACTATAAGCCGGATGTTTCCCTTAAATAATTAAATAATCTCATTTTCTCAACTTTAAAATATTACGCATCTAACAATTTAAAACGAAAGTGAATATTTATCATTCTAAAGTTTTTAGTGGACGAGTAAATTTATTTAACGTATGGGTGCGTAGAATATTTACCATGTTTTTTAAATATTATGGCCCTGTGAAGTCCCTAAGCATTTTAACAAGATTATGCTTTTGTTTGAAAATGCCAATTTTGTGATTTGATTGTTTACTGCAGGTACAACAAATACGCTAGCTAGGTTTCAGGTCCACTCCAATGTTGTCACCAATCCTTATATGGTGTGATTCTTCCGGTTTCTGAGGCGACGAGTCATGAAGAAACCTATCAACTGCATAAGGAAAAAATTTTCTATGGTCAGAATATGGAAAATATCTACTTTAAAAACTTTTCTTTCCTTCCTTTTCTATTCTTTACCCCACTTTGCATGCAACGTTGCCTTATTACACAATTATTACAAAAATGATTACTTACTACTTACTGTACCGGGAGTTTATTAGTGTCAATCATAATCAATGAAAACAGATACAATGAAGCTAAAAGCGTTGTTTCAAATTTAACATTTTTTATCCATAAAAATTATTTGTCAACAAAAGTTTTGGAATGCAATATACAACTCAGGATTCGTGCCGAGGTAAAAAAGAAAAAATAAGGAGTTTTCAAGGAGCCTTCTCCATGGTATTGCTAACAAATATTTTCTCCGATACCCTTGCAATCGCTATTTGAAGATGTATTACAAGTAGTAGTAGTATCTTTATTTCACTAGAAGGAAAGTTGAATAACTTTTATTTTTGTTAAAAAGGATAGTAGCTAGTGAGCAGTGATACACGATAAAGAGCACTGTATTTTTCATGCCAAGGTGCGACCCAAGAGTTGCCGAATTAAGTTAAAACTTAACAAGTTCCAAGGAGTCTGAGCTGAATTTCTAAATTTAAGAGCTTTTTATTAACTCTTGAAAACACAAAATTGTATTTAAGAAGTTTTCAAGGAGTTTAGGCAGTAGCACGAACCTTGAAAACTAAACATCTCTCATCTTACAGTCTTTTTAACAAATCTAAAAGTTTTAGCACCAGTTAACAAAATCAACAGATTGACAAAACATACAAAAAAACAAAAGGCTATAATTGTAACTACCACAAAATCTTGAACAAGATGCCTTTTAGTAAACGTTTAGGGCGAACACTCAAATTTGTTAAAAATAGCGGGAGGGGTGAGTGGCGTGATATTGCTTGGGAAGATAGATCCCATTGCCTGCTAGTATTCCGAGTTTAACATGAATAGTACATATACACAGTAAATGCACACAAGACTCGTTGACGATGACAACTAGTTCAACACAGGCACAGTCAGTTCTTTATTAAAGGCCAGTTCTACAATCATGGCATATTACATTCTTGAGTTATTGGCTCTCAATAGACAATCCTTACACAAATCTATCAACAGTGTTCCTACAGGTTCTAACTTGGAAAACGTAAGACCCAAACAGTTTCAAAATTTGAGACCTATGCAAATCTAGTAAAAGATTAAAATGCCGCCGCCCAACAGGATTGTGGGCTTTGAAATGACTGCTTCTGTGCTTTTCCGTGCATTTTTTTTTATGTTTCTTCGAGGTATTCAGTGTGCGCAATAAACAACATAACCAGAAAAAGCCTCAAATTTAACCAGTGGAAGAAACATTTTTCCGACTTGAAATTAAATTTAAATCATTTTAAGAACTAAACAAAGAACATCTATTCTATTCTTAAGGCCTTGGAACTTCAAAATCGAAATTTAGAGTTATAAAACAATTGCTGACCTTGAATGTCAAAAGCTAATCAGTGATGACAAAATGTAATTATAATACTTTGTCTCCATCTTCCGAGTTATAATAAATTATTACAAAATCTTTGAAAAATCATTCAAAAAAAATCATTCAAAAAAGACATTCAAAACAAAATGCCAATATTTTGGGTTAAAAGTCAATGTATATGTTTGACTTCATTCAAATGTGAAAAATGACTGACAGTAATGGCCAGTCTCAAAACCATTATCAATAACCTTAAACAGAGTGTTACCAAGCATATCCATCAATTTGGTTGATATATGCGACTCATAAGATTACTTATTAATTAACATAATATAAATAATATTATAATAATTATTACTTTTCAATCTACAACTTTTTTAGGTTAACATGTTTTGGGGTACAAATCTTGTTGTTAACCTACTAACTTCGTTATTTTCATTCAAAATTATTTGTTTACAAAAAAACTCACACTACTTCTCAGGACTGTACTAGTTACAAACATCTTTCATATTGTATAATCTTGAAATATTCAACAGTAAAGTAATATCCATAAACCTGTCTTAATCATACATTCCAAACTAAAAATTGGCGAAATCAACTAGCCAACTATCTCTTAAAACATTTCCTTCAAACTTAGCAAGCAATTATAATGTACTGTAAGTTCAACGCTTCTCTCCAAATTTTAATGACAATTAATTTTATTATCCAAAACATGAACATGAGTTATATAATTATACACTACAAGTTGATTCAAACAGCAAACTATCTGTGTTATTAATATTTTCATCATTATTTTCTGAGAGATCAATGACAATTTAACAAAAACGAGAAGTTATGTGAGTTAGAAGAGGAGAGTTAAAGAGTAGATTATGTGCCAATCAAGGTAAATCCCAGATCTCCAACACAAGGAAAGCAGAACAAAAGAAATTGAAAAAACAAGCTAAAGTTCTTAACCCTGAAACAATTTATTTTCATTCAAAAGTACTCATTTGCCCCACCTACTAGTACTGTACTAAGGTTTCACACTAACTTTTCATATTACTATAAGTCCAGTTTAGTGACTAGTGTCAACTTATTTGTTACGAGCCAATATTGAAAATTTTTTTACTAGCCAAGTGTAGAAATTCTGAGAATGTCTTTCTTGAAAAAGACAGAAACTTGTTCAGTGAATTTTATTTTGTTAACTAGTCAAAGTGCCTAGTGGAAACAGAAAATCTACTTGCCAAAACTGAATATCTACTAGTCTGTGGCTACAAATGGCTACTGTTAGTGTTGAGCCCTGCCTACCACTGAAAGCACATGTTGAGATTCAAATTTCTGGATACCAATGAATTAATTCTCATCCAGAACCCTTCATACAGTACCACAACAGTTTTAAAAGACACTAATGTCACCACTTTTCTTGGATTGGGGAAGGCAGGGATTTACTTTGACTGGTGCATTAAGCGTCAACACCATTTGCTGGCTGCAAGCTATAGGAATTGACTAGGATTGGATCTTGGGTCCTTGGTGTTCCTTAATCGACAAGCAATGTAAACCCCAAACAACTGCAGCAGGAAACAGAAGATAAAGATGACATGAAATCAGCATCACAGAAAGACATTGAGTGACTTGTGAGCAGTGTCTATTTTAAAATGCTTAACGATGTAAACAACACACTTAATGGTTTATTACATATTGTAGGAAGCTCAGAAAGTTTTACTTTTGAACATACAGAAAATTATTTTCAAAAGTCAATACAAAAACGTTTTTGTGGAAAATCATTAATTCCTAGCAGCTCCTTGTGAAGTGTAGTGTAAAATATAATTTTAGATTATCTCACTCTTAATTATACTATTAAACCCTCAGTTAATGTTTATGATGTAAGTACATTATATCAAGATTATCTTCTGGGTTGGTTTGACACAAATCAATTGGGTGTAAATATATCTCAAGTCTTAGAAAACTAAAAATAACACAGAGTTTGAAATCAGAGTATTGCACAAGAAATTCTGAAATCTCAACCATATCACCCTAGTCTATCATTAACAGTGTGAAATTAAATAATTATTGTTAGAATAAATGATATGTAATAAAAATAAAAAGTTAAAGTTATATTGTAATATAAATTATAATTATAAATAATACAATTTACATCATTTTTATATATTTTATTAATAAAATAAATATAATTTTAAATTAAAATAAATTATATAATTACACACAGTGGGCCCATTACTTCTGTCAGAATTCCTATCCTATGGTGTGACATAACACAATTTTCACCATAAGGTGGAATTAAGTTATACCTGTCAGTTATATATAGATGTATTAAGAAATATATAATTATATATTAGTCAAAAGGCCAACAGCAATGAGATCTAGAGAGACAAGAAGGATTCATGGTGTACACAATATCTAAGATAATTATAGTTCATTATTTAAACTAAGATGATCTTACCAGAGTGAAGCTGAAGAACAAGGCCACACCACCAGACACCTTTATCCAGTGATCAATTGCCTTTTTCAACTTATCATAACAAGTATCACAAGCTTTACAGTTGTTTTGGGGTTTTCCTTTGCAGCATTCCAACTGCAAACATAACAAAAAAGAGAGTAATGGCTTACATAATATATAAGACTTAGTATTCAAGATTGCACTAGAATGTACAACTATGAACTAAGGCAGGGCTTCTGGAATTTCATGATGAAAATTTGCAAAATAGTGCGGCATGCATTCTTAGACAATTGCACAGTATTAATGCACAGTAAGAGAGATCATTACAGAGCAAACTATGTAATTCTTCTTCAGTCATTATTTACCTCGTAACACTAATTATTTTTGGTAATTTTATGCTGTAACATTATCTAAAAAAGGAAAAATTATGAAACCACTACAATTGGTCGGTTGGAATGAGCCAAATTTGATTTTTAAAATTCTAAACCAGAATTCTGCACCCATTGCAGTGTACTTATAAATATTGATTAACAACTTAAATTATTAAGATGGCATTTGTATTGTGGTATAAACAATGGTGTTGTGCATTTTTGTTGTGGCTGTACACAGGCAATTTAAAAAAATTGTGAATAAGGATTTGAACCAATGACCTCTGCCATAAAAGTGTGAGACTCTAGCTAACTAAGCTATGAAGCCATTACTAGGAGAGTAGGTGATTTTAAGTGGGTCCATCAATGCCACTCTGAGGTGTACAACATTATTGACACCGAGTTTAAACAATGACATTTCGATAAAATTATGTTACAACTCAAGGGTCATATTACTGTAATTTTATTCACGTGCTGTCCTTACAGGGAAATCAAAAGAGATGGAACAAGAAATGCCTGAAGAGACATAAAGAGAACTTTACACTTAAGAAACATAGCAAATGGCAGCAAACAAGATGGGGTTAGCATATATCAAATATTTCTGCAAAATTCTCCAATAGAGAGTGAGAAATACTACTTAGTGTATCGAGGGATAAATGACTGTTCTCAGTCAGATAACACTTACCTTAAGACAAGATGGATGAGACATTTTCCCAGTTGAATTTATAAACTGAGAAGACATTCCACAGCAATCTTTGGTTTGCTGGATTTTTGCCTTAGTACCATTATTCAATTTTCCCCAGCCAGCCTCAAGCAGTTGTTTTTGCTGATCTGATGTGATTGCAAGGGCAGCAATGGACACAGACATTTGAATTAAAAACAAAAGCAACATGATGATCATGTACTAGCCATAGTTAAGGTGAACTTGATTCAGCTTGTGGTTATTCAACTATCAGTAGGTGGAATGAACACTAAATTTGGGATAAAAACCATGAGTTTTTTTTTTTAATTCTTATGTCAAAACTACAGTATACGACATTCGAGGTTCTAACTTGGGCAGTTTTTACACACTGACTTGAACTTTGGCAGTTTTATTTTTAATTTAAATTCAAAAACATGCCTGCAGTTCAAATTCAATTCCAGTTTTGATCAGGGTTTATCCCTGTAAATGGGGGTGGCTGGATTTAACTGGGGTGGCTGGATTTACCCCACTCTGGTAACAATCTCTCCAACTCCCACTCTCCATCTTGCTTGATTCAATGCATCCACCTTCTTCAAACCAACATTCCTGCTCTCCTTTTCCACTTGCATTTTCCATGTCTTCCTCACTTCCTCTTTCTCTTCATTTCAAACTCCAATGCTTTTCTTAAAACATGCCCATCACCCCTCCTCAACACATGCCCATACCATCTCACTCTATTCGCTTTTGCCATCTGAAACACTGTTTCCTTCAATCTTAATATCTCCATTAGGTCCCCTGTCCTCTTTTTCTCCATCACATTGCTCTCACTATGGCTCTCTCAGTCCTTCTCAAAATTTCCATCTCATTTTCATTTTCATTTTCCCTCAAACATTTTCATTTTCCCTCAAACACCAATGCCTGTATTTTTTGGAATTTTAAAAACTTTTCAAGTTATCACAATAAAACACCAATGCATTCATTTACAAAAATGCTATTTTGGGGATTTGGCTGCAAAACACAAACCAAGTGGCCTTTTAAAAAACGCTGACATGGTTTTGAACTACAAATAGTATAAAATTTGAAAAATAATAATTGGTACCAACAACCACAGTATGTCTGACTTTGAACTCCACAAAGAGAACACAAGGTCAGAAAAATAGGCTTTTGTTCACATTATCTATCAAACAATGATTGAGAATTTAATAAGCTTTTCATTGATATATAGGTTTATAGGAGTACATCACAAAATAACAGAGATATGCTCCATTAACCGAAAACACTGCTTTAACTGAACAGTAACCTTAATAAAACCAAAATTTACAATAACTAATAATTTAGTATTTAAGTTATTTTTAACCCAAAAATTTTGGTCAAGTACCTTCAAGTAACTGACTTTTAATTAAGATATTTATCCAAGGTTGTGATGAATTTAATTACTAGAATAAAAAGGTTTTTGTTCTTTGCAACGCACTGCTCTTTTCATTTAATGCCAATGGTTCAAAAATTTCCTGCATGTATGTACCACTTAGTCTCTGATATATTTAAAGGATATCTCCAACCAAAAGGAAAAATATAGCCTTTTAGATATGGCAAACAAAAGTCCATTTTATTAGTTGCCAAATTTCAGAAGTTCTTAGGGGTTTCAACCCATAACCCATTTCTGATTAACTCATTTGTTACAGCTGCACTTGCCGCACTCTTCCATATAAAACCTAGATAGACTGATCACAAGTTTGGGCCTGTGAATATCTAGCATAGATACCATATTTGTTTTGAAAAGATACAAAGAAAAGTATAACTTGGCTGTGTTTTACTGCTCCAACCATACCACATAGCGCCAGAAGTAACAGGAATACTCCACATGTTATTACTCCACCAAGAATCGGCAAGCTTGTTACAACTGAAGTTACTTTGGCATAAACTGCAACTCCTATGAGAACTATAGCCAGGAACTAAAACATGCATGTATTGATTAGCCAAAACTTTAATTTTCTACAGCTCTCAGGGCCTCTAGCCAGGTATCTTTGGTTAATAAACATTTTACATTGCCATACCACTATAACATTATCTACAAACATTTTGCAGCTATATAACAAAGATTGAACAAGTGCCAACTACAAAAGATGCTCCAAACGGAAAAATCAATGAAAAGTGAAACAGAAAAGCTAACTCTCTAACTGCTAACTCGTACATGCACTTACTAAGTACTCCAAACATGAGGCAGAAAGACAACACCAATAAAAAAACCGCATCAAGGAAATAAGTTAAACACACGTGTACAAAAAATAATTAATACGAAGGACAAATGCATTCATTCTTGCTAACTAATCCAAATATATACAAAAAAATAAAACAAATAAAGTATCGGAGCTGAATGGCGATGTTATGCTATATATTTACGAAATCATACTGTCCTAAAACGAGAAATCCTGCAAAATCTTTTAAATCTAATTTTGGTTCTTTTTTCGTTTACACAACACCGATATGGCTGCTCACTATCGCATCGAATAAAAAATATCTCTCCAGAGGTTTCCTCCCAGAAGCCCTCTGGAGAATATTGTCGCCGCTGAAGTAAATCCTTTATTAGAAAAGATTACGGAGATCATTGATTTGAGCTAATCAATTTCCTGAGTAATTTTGAGGATTCACTGCAGGTCAAATCAAAGAAAATTAGCATAAAAGCAGCGAAAAAACAGAATAGATAAAATTGCTACTTACGATATACAACGCGTTCAAAGCAACCAGAACATTTTTAGAGCAATGGTAGGCACAAGACTGTGCTCTGGAATATTTCGGAGCGTACATTAAGATTGTTTTAAGTTTCTTTCAACACTCCAATTAGTGGAATCAGTTTTCACTAGAATCATTTGTCTGATCCGAATCATTCCGTTACGTCACGTTGGGGACAATATGATGGATCTCTTTCTCTACACGCGCATCGGACCTTCAAAGAAACGTGCCTATTTAAAATGGTCGTTTGAATGCTGAATCTATTAAGGGACGGACCATTAGAAAAAGATGGAGAGGGGGTGACAATTCCCAAAAACAAATTCCAGCAAGAATTAATTGTGAGAAAAAAAATTCCTGCAAGCGATGTGGGTTGAAAAAAAAATTCATGCAAGGGCAGTGTGTGAATCAGAACAATAGAATGTATATCCAAGTCACATCACATCAAGTACA
>JAOBBB020264699.1:0-11060 GCA_025331005.2 Zoanthus gigantus | reverse complement strand
ATTTAAGTGTTTGTAATGTGTGAGGCCCTATCTGTTTTCAAATGTTCTCTTACTCTTGTGGTGTAAATGTAATGGCGAGAGGTCTCTCCAATTCCAATATATATTTTTTTTTCTTTTCTGTTGCCTTAAAGCTTTTTTACCAGTACCTATTTATCTTCAAATAAGCAAGTAGAGCAAAAATTACAAATAATTACGAAGGGAAAAATCAAATCCCACATGCGTAACCCTGCAACTTCGGCTTCTTTTATATAACGCTGAACAGGATCAATTTGCTAAGAAGACGACGCGACACAAAAACTTAAAACAATAGAACCAAAAAACGGAGCCCATTCCTTGACTCGTTGCCTACCGGCATGAGTAATTATCATCATCTTCATCATCATCACGATCAGCACTTATATCCTTACTTTTGGTCTCATCTTCGAGAATTCGAAAGAGAATATAATATCGACCGACAACATTTCTCTCTAAATATGGTGATTAGAAGAAAAAAATATCAAGTAAAAAAAAATTTTTAAAAAGAAACTGAAGATAAGATAGGATAAAACTTTATTCATCGTGGTCAAGTACACTTAGCTGATACATGTATATAGCTAATTCTCAGGAATAATTCGCAGGTATTAAAAAATTAGGCAATGAAAGAATTCAAAAACAATGTTTTCAGTTAACTATAAAATTGTCGTATGTACAGCTTCAAATGCTCACTAACCGTCAAAGTTGGGATCCTCCATAAGTTTATCGTTGTAATTCTTAACAGCCTCTTTACAGCACTTATGTAACACGTCGGCAAGTCGCCTGAGATCCTCCTCTGTTTTGTCCTCAAGCTCTGCATCGTTTCCAATTGCTTTTAATCTTCAACAGAAATACGGTGTTCAATTAAATGGTTATTCACAAAATAGATTAAAACAAAATAAACAAAAAGGCTTTTAGTATAAAATTACAAACGAATTACCTCCACATCTGTTCTTTGAGTCATGACCAAATATATAAACAACTTCATTAAATAAAGTTTTATCAATATTTTTTGTTTAACAAAACATTCCGTGACCGTCTGGAGATTCTTATTCGGTTAAGAAAGATTTCCAAGAGACCATGTAATAGCCACTAAATCTTCAAGGTGTACAAGTTATCAATTTCTAATACTGTAACTTAAATGCGATTAAACAAAATAAACCACCAATAAACAAACAACCCTTTTCTCAGTGGATGATGATTATACTAACGATGATGCAGCTGATAAAGATAATGATGGTGGTGACGATGGTTGTGGTAATGATGATGAAAGTGTTGATGCAAAAACGACGACGCTGATGGAAGGTGTTGAAGGTTCTGATGATGATAATGAATGTGATGATGCAACAACGACGACAATGGTGGTGGTGATGATGAAAGTGTTGATGCAAAAACGACGACGTGAGGGTGGTGATGAAGATCCTGACGATGATGTGTTGATGCAATAGTGACTTCGATAATGGTAGTGATGAACGTTCTGACGATGAAAGTGTTGATGCAATAATGACTTCAATAATGGTAGTGATGATACTTCTGACGATTTTGATAAATGCGTGATTATAATGTTGCTTTTGGTGTTTTCCTGCACATTTTTCCTCCTGGTGAGCAGGAATATCTTGAATTTTTCATATAGAGAGATCTTATCTAACATTTAGGATGCTTCGATTTTAGAAATGCTACCGCTACTATACAAAGAACATTGTAGTGGGTCTTAAAGTTTCATTTGCAAAGTTCAAAATGGAGATCTTTAGAAAATTTTAAAAAATGTAATAAATTTAGCTACATAAACATTACTACTTCACCTAGCCATTAAGTTTTCGTTCATTCTTGCTATGGCGGAAATTTGTTTAGTCAGACTCGTGTTAAGAAAAACTAGCACACAAGTCGGATAAACTTCAAATAAATGTATACAGTATGGGACTACAGTAAGTTTATTAACATCATACCTTGTAAGGGGCCGTCCAAATTTCTTGAAACTCTTCACAAATCTTTCCAAAAAATTAATCGCAATTAGTTATGAATTTTATAACTAGTTACTTTTTAAGAGCAGTGAGGTAGGCTGAACATTTTGGGATCGTCGCCGCGCGGTATCAGGAGCTTACAATCGAGTGTCCACCCTTTATAAGGGTGAAATAACAGTTATTCTGACAAGGAATTAACTATCAAAATTTCAGCTCCTAGAAATTTTAAGTTTTGCTTAAATTATGCCTTGCACTTACTTGCCCAGTTAACTTCAGTAGCTTTCTTAAAATCTACACAATGGTTGCTTTCATTCAACTTGACAAAAAACATTAGGCATTTTAAGCTGAGCCAGGGATTGCAAAACATTCAGGAGTGTCAATGAATTGAGAAATTTTACTCCACTGTCATTTTCATTCTAAAGCATTTAAATATATTCCTTTTCTGACGAAGATTTTTAGTGGAGATGCATCACTAACAAATACTATTTGTTCTTCGACAATAAAAAGTTATGAATGAAGAGGGAAACAAATTTGAAAAACCATTAGTATGTGGCAGAGTTGGCTTCAAATACCATTCTAGTAGTCACAAAAAACCAAAATAAGGTTATTCCAAAATTTTCTTTAAGGCCGAAGCTGTCGGAATGCTCCTGAAAACACTTTTCTTGTCCTAAGATGGTTTGGAAGACTCCAAGCAACCGACAATGTCCTTTTACTTTTTCAAGGATTTAGGTTGGCCATCTTTCGATGAATTTTCCTCCAAACCTTCTTTCACTAAATACTGAATCTGCCCAGGTACCTACACCCCAAAGAAACTAAGAAAATCTGAATGGAAGGAAGGGAGGAATACGGATAGCTGAAAAGTTGGGATAATAAATAAACAGTAGAATTATAAACGACCCAAAATTAAAACCAAGTTACTTAAAAAAAGAGTAACTAACATCTAATCAAAATTAACATTAATTTAATCACATTTTCACATCAATTTTAGTCAACTTATAACATTAATCTAAAGTATTAAAATTTATTTACCTTCCACAACGACATGCAAACAATGAGAAGTCCATCAGTTAGTATAGATAGATGAACTTGATATTTTTACTTTAAAAAACTTTTAAATGTACTATAAATAAAATGAGCGAGAGTAAATAAAGAGAACATAATAAACTAGCAGTCCTTACTCAATTACTTACTTAATCACTTATTTACTTCCTTAACTACCTAAGTACTTGAGGGGCTATGTCATGACCTGCGCAAAAGCAGGATTTTTGCCTCCTTGGTTGATTTTCTCACCTGCACACAATATTGGATTTAGGAAACCAAGCCTATTTTTGGCAGCAAACCTTTATGTTCGTATACTTTAGTACTTTGTTTGTCCAGTTACAATTTAGCTACAAACGCGATATCATGATCTCGGACGAGGCGACAGAGTCAGTGGTGGTATAGTTTCCTTCGATGTCGATAAGGTTGCTTTAATGATATCGTGCTTTTTATCCATATACTGTCTAGCAAAATCATTAAATGTTATCTCCACGGCCTATTTTTTTAGGAAAATCACATCACGTGCAAATGCAAAAGCACATGTTCCACAAAATGAACTGCGATTACCAATGAGACTCCAAGTTTTTATCACAAGTTAATTTGCCAATGTTAACAACTACCGTTTAACTGTTAAAACGTTTTGGCACTTTTGCTTGGCATGTCAGTACATTCTTTCGATTATAATCATGACCACTTATATGTTTACTAATTACATAGAGTGCTTAGAGCATTACTTGTTATTTCCGGACAAAGCCACAGTATTTGCAAAACTTGTAGAAAAATATACAAGTTTTAAACTCACAACAGCGTCTACTGTTTTCTTCGTTCTCCTTATAGTGCTACTCACTAGTGCTAATAAAATAATAACAATTCAAAAACTTTTTAAAAATTGTAAAAAATAAAAAAAATAAATAAAAATTAATAGCTGATTTTTGAGGAATAAAGCCGCTTTCCTCCGCTACCAGACCTGGAACCGCTGTGAGCGGACATCACTGCTGACTAATCTAATCGAAATTAGACTGTAATTATCGGATCCACTGTACAAATTTATATTCGTGGATGGCCAAGATCAAGGCGATGAATTCGCTATAAGTAGATCCTCCCGTGAAACCTGTAAAAACTGGACCAATTTTTTTAAGTTCATTCGATGTTGCCGAGCATGCGCAGCTCGTGACATAGCGCCTTTAATACTTATTGACTTAATTTATCTGATCTTGAATGTGACTATTTATTGGTCATGAAAATCTACGACTAGAGAAGAAAGTCATAATGTTAAAGATATCTGAACCAACAAAGTCTGACTCAACATGAGTTCTAAAACCAGAAAGAATTTCAAACATACTTCCTTATTTCTGCATCGCTAAACCCGTCCACGTCCTCTCTCTTGATGGTTCGAGGTCTTCCCCGTTTTCTCTTCATGTTCTCTTTCCCTTCAGTCTCGGAATCATTGTCACTATCAGAATCTGATTTCTTTTTTCTTCCTCTTTTCCTCCTACTACCTTCTTCATCACTGTCACTTCCTGTGCGGCCATAATTCATCTAGAGGCAAAAATCAAATACAATATTGTCATTATACCTTGTTAAACTTTACAAGATATGAAAGGTAATATTGATGTTCAAGTCCCCGGGCGCAGAAGGCACTTAAGAGCTGGTAAGAGCGGCTGAAGGATGATTTGACGTCGGCTGGACTCGAAATTTGTGGGGAACAAAGATCAACACCATGTGACGTCAGACCCTAACAGAAAAAATAACGAAAACGGATACTGAGTGTGTGAGTGAGTGCCGAGTTAAACTTGTTCAATCTATAAGAAAAACTTCAAGTTTTAAACTTGGCAGATGCTCTTAAAGATCGAAAACATTTAGCTTTATTTAACGACATCAAGATTTTTGTTGTTTATGTAATATGTTTTAAAAAAATGGAACCAGGATAATGGAAATATGAAATTAACTTGAAAGTTAATTGATAAGATATTTAACCAAAAACGTCACACTCTTTTCTAAACGGCAATAGCAAATGCTAAGCAGACAAAAAAAAACCAATAATTTGTTTAAAGCTAAAGGAGCATTTCATTATAAAAGCAGGTTCCATCAACGCTCGAAACAGGAGCAATCACGTTTATAAAGTGAACAATCACTAATAGCTTAATGCTTTCGGGGGAGTCAGATTTAATCAAGAGCATAAATAGAATCACTGAAATTTAGCATTGGAATACCATCTAAATATATTCAATTAGATAACTGCCGTCTAGCTGCAGCGAGACAGCATTTTAATCCCGTACTTTATGCATGCCTTCACCAATAGGCCCTTCAAAGGGCAGCTTCATAGAGATTTGAAGTTCTGTCTGTTTTCCGCACTTGCAGCCCTGATGTTTACGGTTGGCTCCCCCGCACTACCGCAGTTAGAACGTGTTTGATCACGCGTTCATGCGTGGTGTGTAATAAACTAACGGGAAAGAGCATTTACCAGCGCTGGGTTGTTCAAAGGTAGATTAAAAATTTATGAAGAATTACAGCAGCAATTGACTTAATTGCTTCTCTCATGAAAAATTACGATTGTTATAAAATACTGTTAAGATTTTCCTAGGACAAGCTCGTTAGTCCCAAAACTGCAGTTCAATTAAGACTCTGTAAGATTGGGAACAAAACCATGGGTTAAAAATTTAATCCTGGTTTAGGGCTTATCGACTTTTGAACAACTGGGCCCAGAACAACTTATATAAAAGATACAATAGTGGTGGGATATAAACTAGTACAAATGGTAATATGATTATATCATAAAGTGCCAAAAAGTCAAATTTAAAAAAAAAGAATGTTGGTGGAAATGTTGCAAAACGTTTTTACTTGAAGAATGATGAAATATCTTGTAAAATTGGTGCACAGATTTTTCAGACAGAAAATAGCCATAGCAGAGTTTTGTTTTTACAAGAAAGCTCACATCCCCCATTAAAAAGTCAAATGTTAAGCTCCTTACGGATGTGAATTTTAGGTACAAAAACAGAACACTTGGTTGTTCTTTTAAAAATTAAAAGAAATACTTGATGCTAATAATAGGAAAATATAAAGGAAGTAAAACCCTTAAAAGGTGCCACCATTAACAAGTTGATATACTGCCTGCAACAAAGCTCGACAGCAATTATTTTATTGCTGGTAACTACTAGTATCAATATAGTTGAAGCCCTAACGTCAGTCTTTTACATATCACTTATGAAATGAATAGTAGCTGATGTCCTTAAGATCTCTAAAGTAACTCCTATTATTACTAATGGTGGAGGAAAATTTGCATATGTACACTACCGCGGCGCCCTAACTCAACGCTTTCTACTCTCGACCCAGATTTTCAAAAAGCTTGTCTATAAAAAATTAATCCATTTTAACGAAATACAACATTCTCAACGAATACCAATTTGGAGCTAGAAACAGTCACTCAACTGAAAACGCAATCACAGATGCACCAAAACAAAAAAAAAAACTCTAAAGAAATCAACCGATAATATTATGTAAACAAGAGGCTTTTTTTTAAATTTTGTCACAGCTTTTGATACTGCAAACCACTCTATCTTAGGAGGCTAGACCATGAAATGCGACGGTGACTAAGTTAAGCAGTTGGGCTAATCAACTCAGCTATGTTCAGGGACGTATTAAATAACCTGTCTATGGTCCATTTCCCCGCCTATAACGTTGCATGGAGACCCATCCTGTTTTTATATATCTGTGCCATTTTCTTGTAAAATATGGTAGCGAGGTGTGTTTTAGCTATGTAAATTGAACAGATATGTAGAAAATGGACCGGCCTCTCACTACTTGAGTCTGCTTTTGACGTCATGGACCAGCAAATTGTATTGTAGTTACCAGCCTTCCATTGCTCGGTCAAGGTGAATCCGGAAGTGACTTTTTAAAACTTTGAACGCAAACTATACCATGAAAAAAAAATCTTAATCGAATTTTTCTTTTGCCATCACCATTAAACGGGTATGGACATACAAAAACCCACAACTGCATGACATATACACTTCAACTTTTTACAAAAAACCCACAATTGCATGACATATACACTTCAACTTTTTACAAAAAACCCACAACTGCATGACATATACACTTCAACTTTTTACAAAAAACCCACAATTGTATGACATATACACTTCAACTTGTGAATTGTGTAGTACTTCCAAAACGCTATATACCAATAAAATAAATGAGCTGGACAACCTTTAAGAAAAACTGGACTTAATAAGTTTTATCATCGCCGTAGGGAAAGCACAAAATAACGTGAACACGTGACTGCAAAAAGTATCACTGTAGGGTGATCGAAACTCTTGGAGAGCCGATACCTTTTTCACCGTATTTCTCTGCCTCGGAGGCAAATACAGATCTAGCTGTCTCTTTTGTTCGTCCTCCTCTTGTAACTTCTTCCTTTCAGTCTCCGGAATGATGTCATCCCAGGTCTTTTCAATGGAAGCACTACTTTCTGCAGGTTTCGTTACGATCTCTTCCTCTTCCTCGGCCACGGAAAAACTGGCAACCTTCAAGAAGAAATCAATTATTTTAATTTTACTTCATTAAGAGTACTTATAGTTTTAGCGTCTACGAAGAAGTCTTACTTTCTGCTCATTTTAGCACTGAAATATTTTTTATTTATGTTTTAAGATTACAGCGAGTGCCCTTTCAGAATATGTTAGGGTATCAAATAGAATTATTTTTTAGTTCCTAGATCTGTAACGTGTTCTCGCCGATGAATATGTAAAGTCCGACTACACCCAACTTCTATCTTTTTTTGTTTGTCAGTTAGCTAAATTATTTGTTTTGAAAAAGGAAAAATTGTATTATGTTTAGTTTAAGTCGTCAGCTGACCGAATCGATACTAACATATTCGTCTTTTTTTCTTCTAAATTTTCAAATTTGCCGCACAATATGCTGTCTCCATATTCAAATAAAATTCAGTTCTATTAATTATTCTTACAACGCGTGTGTTGCAGTAAAATGTTAGACACACTTTAAATAATGTGTGTTCCTGGAAAACCATTCAGTCATCAATCTCTTCGTTTAATTGGCTTAGATCGTTGTAAGTAGCTGAAGGAACTGACGTAATGAGATTTAACCATTCGCCTGAACAACTAAAAATGTGGAGAAAATTATAGTTTATAAAAGAAGATATAACGAAACACATTTCAACAGTACAAGGGAAAACTCTATTCTTAATTTGGTGCTGTGCACTGGGTGTCACGAGAGGCCGCTGAGTAGATAATGTTGCGAATTGTAAGAGACACCAAATATCCGTCCCACAACAATTGCGAAGGTTCATGGCACAGTTAGGAAGCTATTCAAAGTTATAACGCTTTGTGCAGAAGTGTGCTGGAGTTTCACACAAGCTATAATTCGCTTTAGTTTGTGTCATTTTCAGTGTGCAAGTCTTCGTCAATCTAGTGCGGTTAGCACAATTTTTTAACCAGTAACTAAGGGTATAATTGTGTTCTAACGATATGTTATTCATATGCATAGTATTTTCGATGAAAACTGTATGCTAGAACTTCATACAAGCTGGTACGAATTCATTAAATATCATCTGTTCTCTGTTAAATGAGCCTAACAATGCAAACCGCTCGATCGCGCAGTGAATCTCTAAGATAAGTTCATCTTTCTGAGGTACAAGGACTAGGTATTGAACCGAGTTTGTGACAAGGTTTACCTTTAATTTAGGCCAATGAAAGATTATCTAACACTAACCTTGAACTGAGAGAGTAATTCTTGTCCCAAAGTTTGAGGTTGATCGTCAGAGTCTCTAGTTTCTGCTCTTTTTAGTATTTCATCGATATCCATTGCCTGCAAGTAACAGACAAAACAATTTCATTTTTTTCCTTTACTATTTTCCATCACGTAAATGCCTTTGTCTACAGTCTTTTCTGATTTTCCAAGGAAATATTTTAAGGCCCTCTTCCCAGCATGCCTCGGTCAGCAATTGGTTCCCTGATGGTTGTTTTAACTACCAAAATCCTTTTCCTCTACGCACCGCATCCATGTTTTTCTTGGTCGACCTCCTGACCTTTTTTCTTTTATTTCTGAATCAAAAACTAGGCTCCATCTTCCCTGTGAAGCAAATGTCCATACCACCTTAACCGCCTCCTACTCTCACAAACCCCTACAGATATTGTAAATATCAACTCCAGTCTGTTACAAATGCTTTTATCACTTGAAACCCTATCAGCAAGCTTAACTCCACACTTCGTTCTGATCACGCTATTAAACTTTACTAAATATTAACAAAATTTTTAAAGTGACATTGATATTCACTAATGAAGCTAAAATCATTTTCCGAGCCTCCTGGCTCACTGGAGCTTGTGCGTGTCTCTGTGTTAAGCGGATAAGAGTTTCACTCTCCCTGGACTGAAAGCTAATCCATTGCAATTCAATGCTGTTACACATTTACCGACCTCCCAAGAATGGAAGGCTGAATTAGTGTTGGCAGAAATGAAGGTCACACAAATGCTCAAATCTAAGCAAGATGGGAGATTCAGAATGGTTCCCATCATAACCCATCGCATCTCCCACACAAACAAGCACTCACTTTTTGGTAGCAGTATATGAGTATCGTTTGAGGGGAATGTAATGACAGGGTGGCCCTTTTTCATTTTTCTGGATCCACCACTGGCCAGTAACAAACTACAACAAAAAGTACTTTCTATCCCCTTGCCTGTAATTGATTGTCATGTTCCTCGTCTCCTTCCTTAAATAGCTCTTCTGCTCCAAACTTTAAGATAGCAGAGAGTTCTTCCTTGTTGAATGGGTTTGTTCTACAACAAAGAAACATATATTGATTTGTTTGTAAGCATTGCACTCAGGTTTGCTAATAATGAAACAACTTTTGGTTAACGAATATTCAACATATCACTTTAGAAACGTGACAATGCGTTATTCTCGCCGATAGCCATAGAACGCGACGCACCCACGTGGAAAAAGAAAGGGTTACTACGGAAGCATATAAGACCAAAACCATAGCTACAAACTGAAATAAGTAACTGAGCAAAGGAAAACCGCTGGTAGCTTTGTTTGTACAGCGCCAATCGTACGTGTAGGACACTAGGGTTCGATTTCATGCCAGACCTACGCTCAAGGTCTTAAGAATTAAAGGAGAAGGCGCTACCTTTGCTATAACAACTTCAAATCGATATAATTTCATGACTTAACCGCTCAGCCAGTCTTTCGACCCTCTACTGCGACATAAAAAACACACACACACTACTTATTGTAGTGTGTGTGTGAATTCTACTGATGGCGCTCACATTGTCGTTCTGTAACTGTATCTTGGTCCATCACCTCTTGGCCTTGAAAGTAACATTGTGTCAAGTACAATAAAAAAATACATCTTGTTATTTTTACAATGAAAAACGATCTTCCCTCTCTCCAGAAACTTTGAAATCCCTAGATCAACCACAAATAACCAATACAAGTCGCACCAAACATTTATTTAAAGAAAATATGTACGGCCGCAAGGACTTGTGGGTTGGTGCAGAAGAGATGGAGGCTGTCTGCACTTCAACCTCGTTTTCATGTTGACACTGTTAGAAAAGTTTACAGTGTGTCATAGGAAATATATCTTAGCTCTAAGAACTGTCACTCTACTTTTCTGCAACCTTTGATTTTCCTTTGTTGGATCACATCGTTTTTTATTATTCGAAGTATTTGAATGAAATACAATAAGAAGATAAAACCTCCTTCACTTACGTAGAAGGTGCAGTGTTGGTCTTTGATAGAACCTTTCTTCCTGTTGTATCCATTCTCTGAATCACCAAATGATCGAGCACCATCTTTCTTTTTGCACGCTCAATGATATCTTCCTCAACACTTCCTTTGGTTACAAGTCTGTATATGTTCACCTGTAGTTAAGAAATAATTACTGCGGGCCGTGTTTCAATGGCAGTTATAAGAAATGATATGATCAAAAGATCTTGCATTTAAGAAACTAGTAGCAACTTTATTCAAAGATGGTGACACATAACAGTTTGCACTGATAAACTAGTGGCCCTCAGCTAAAAATTAAATATAAATATAATATAT
>JAOBBB020264601.1:0-11062 GCA_025331005.2 Zoanthus gigantus | reverse complement strand
ATTCTCCCGTTGGAAAAAAAAAAAAAAAAAAAAAAAAAAATGTGCCAACAACAGTATGAAAATAATATCGGTCAGATAATTTATGCGAAAAATTTACACATATTTGCATCCATAATTTATTCATAATTAACTTTTAATTTATGCTAATTTATGCTAATTAATTTAAAAGGATATGCAAATTAGAAGGGGGCGCCCGTGCAGGCGTGGCAAATCCCCAAGAGACAAAATTTCTCTGTTGGCGGCAGCTTCTCCCAAAACCACTTTTCACAAAAGTACGCTTTCTGCCAACAACTATAAAAACAAGTTTTTTTGTCATTTTTTATTTTTTCAGACAAAAAAATCTCGCTGTTGGCAACTGCTCATGAATTATTCATTACATAACTCATTTATATGCAGGCACTTTTTTTATTTCCATTGGCCATGCCTCAGATAATATTATGAATATTAATTGGGCCGCCCGTGCAGGGGGGAGGATCACGACTTTTGTCGACATTTCATGATTAGCATAATCTGTCAGGTCGTGGAACAAAAATCCTCCGTTGGCCGTTGTCAGAGAAAATTTAGTAATTGTTGCCGTTGGCATAAATTATCTTTTTATATAGTCAAAAAATGCACCGTCGTTGTTATCACTTGCGAAGCTCCCTCCCTTTTCCCTCCTTGGCGCGCAGCGCCACCCCAACCCTTTGCGCGAAGCGCATCCCAATCCCATTTCCTTTTCGCGAAGCGAATCCTAATCCCTTTCACGAAGCGAATCCCATCCTCTCCTTCTGCCCTTCCATTGCGCGAAGCGCATCCCACCCTTTGCGCGAAGCGCATCCCTTATTGCACGAAGCGCATCCCTTTAGCACTTAGAGTGCTATCCCTCCTAGCTGTGGTTAGGGGAGGATGGCGGGCCACCTCCTGTTAGCGCGAAGCGCTATCCCGTCCCTTGCGCGTAGCGCATCCCCTTCCTCTCCCCTCTTGCGCGAAGCGCATCCCCCCCCCCCTCCCCCCTTACAGATGAGGAATAAATGAGAAATATTGTAATTTATGTACATTTATTCATCAAATTAATTAGAGAAAAAGTATAAAAGCTGCCGTTGGCAGTCAAAAAGGTCAGTTTGTTAATGGTTGTCATACAAGAAAGTTCTCGCCGTTGTTGTTTCTGAAAATACATATCTAATTATCGTAGAGGTAAGTTGCCTTCCAAATACTCCCAGTATCGGACATATAGTTTTCTCATGGGATAGTCATCTGGAGGTTTAACATTAGTTTTTACAGTTCTCATACGAAATATAGGCCATTTAAAATCCATTTGATCAATGTCCCATCTTAAGTAACCATTATAGTAAAAGTAAAAATAAGATAACATGCGTTTTCTTTGATCATATATCTTGTAATGATCGTAAACTTGATCTAAACGAGAAGGCCAAAAGAGTAAATAATTTTTTATGCTATGGGTTATATATTTTTCTGGAAAAGCAGAGAAAAGTTGATGCACCATTCTTATTTTATATTTTTGTTGTTCAGTCAGAGTTTCTCTTATAGGGATTTTAGTTATACATCCCATTTTTAGTGTTTTTTCATCGTAGTCATCAGGATCAGTTCCTTTAGGTCTCAACCAAGCTCTTCCTTCTGGATCAGTTCTATAAGAAATAGGAACTATGTTGTTTTTGCAATCGTAAATTCCTTGTTCTAGATCAGGAATAGAAATAATAATAGGTGGAATAGGATTAATAGGAGGTATTTTAGGTAATCTAATGTCTATATCTAAGCCACATGCTCTGTACCAGCATTCCCATTTCTGTTCTTCTTCTATCCAAACTACTTTAGATAAAATAGGTTCAATTCCATCGTCGCATAGTTCTTTGCATTTAGGTTTTTTAGGTCTTTTTTTAGTAGGTTTTGCAGGATGATTTTTTCCAGGTTGTACAGGTTCGAAATCATCGTCTTTGATATCAGTTGGATTATTTTCATTCTGAGTTTCAGTATGAATTAGAAGTTCTCTAGAACATCTTCTTATGTAAGCTTCGCAAGCAGCACGTAATCTGTGTAGTCTATGGCCATAGTTATCACTTAATATATGTTGGAAATATAATACAGTTTTTACTTTATTTAAAGTTTCATTTATATTTGTCCAGTTTTGTATAGTGCAGGGTAAACGAGGTATTTCTGCATGTAGATGATTTAAATCTATGTTGTAGAGATCCCAAGTCTTGTTAATGTTTTTGCGTAGTTCTCTTTTACAGAAATCTATAGCAATAGGTTTTCCAAAGTTATTTATAATTTCGTTGTTGTATTTGTTTATCCAGCGTTTCCATTTAGGTATAACATCTGATATGTAGTCGTAGTTAGCTATACCTTCCCAATCCCCCCATTTAAGGGGGATTAAGCGTTTCCCGGAAGTGTTACAGTGTCATGTCCTGTGTGTCCTCCCCAGTGTCCTTGGATCCATTGTTGTGTGTTTCAGCAGAAACGTAGTCAGCAAATCTCGAGTGTGAAGGATAGCCAGTTTCCCATTTACTCCAGTATGTTATATCGAACTTGAAACTACAGTTAATGAGATTTTTTGAGGAATCGAAGATAGGTGGAATCCTCAGGAGTAGTTTTGGAGATTCTTTTTTCGTATATTGGTTGTAGCCCATCATATACTTTTGGCCCCATCCTTTGAGTTTGTCTGTTGTATGAATTCCTTCTAGACCTTCGTCTATCATAGTTTTTGCATCGATTTTTACTTTTTTACCTGAACCCACGTGTATTGAGACGAATGGAGAGTTTTCTTCTTTAGTATTTGAAGAGGGAGGTGTGTAATCTAAGACTTTGTAATGTGTAGGTGTATATATGAAAGTGCTGTCGAATTTCAGAGCCTTGTTACCCGTTTTGAATGATGTAGGTATCAGAGGTAGTTGTGTGTTTACCCAAGGGAAGTTTGCATCCCATGATGCTGTTATAGTATCCTTTTCAGTGTGTGTCTTTACTAGTCCTGTATAAAGCAGTTGGTAGTTTAAGTCGACCATGTCTTGTCTTGTTTTGTCTATCTTACAGTATTTTTTGAAGGGTAGTAGTGATTCTCTAGTTAAGTTTATTGCTCTTGCCCAATTTTCGTGGTGTTGGTAGTCTGTTTCTTCATTCTCTCCATAAGGAGTTGCGTAGTATCCATCGACGTCGTGGTAGCTCCATAACGTGAGATTAGTTGTCCATTCCGTCTGTCTCTGTACACTCGTCCCAAGGGTTGTTTGATAATGGTATTGCCCTTGTATGTTAAAGATCTTACATCCCATTGCTAGTAATCGCACTTTGTTAGAGTGAGAAAGCATCTCTTTGTAGTGTCGAGGGAACATGGATGCACGTACATCCACATCGTAAGGAACGCGCCGCCATCCCGTGTCCCAGCTCTGTTCACTATTGAGGACGGAATTTGGAATCTTATACTCACTGCTGTGGTCGAGATACAGACCCTGGTGAGATTTACTAAAGCTCCAAATGTTTCCGTCACGTTTGACATGATATCCTGGAAATGTTGTATCGGGTGTTGTCGAGCCATGTATATCGCCACTGTTGCCGTTGTCATCATCAATACGAGCAATTTTAGGGTCTGAAGCCATTTTGTATAATTAATAAATTCCAACGGCGGTGGCGTCCAAATTTTATTACCTGGAGATGGGTCTTGTATGATGTTCACCATAACTGAAAATGAATTTAATTTTTTTAGGTATGGCTTTTTCTAGTGAGCAGAACAAAGGAATTACGTATTGGACGTGTGGCATACACAAAGAATGGAACGAATCCATTAAGGAGATTTTATCCAAATATGAGCACATTACATCATTTCACAAGATTAACGAAAACGAGGGCTGTAAAAAAACGCAGTGAAAGGAAGTCATTACCATACAGTCGTTGCTACCAACAGCCTTTTTTGGAATATGCAAAGTATGAGAAAGATGAAGCTGATGTGCCCTGGAAGTTGCTGGGAGAAGGTTCACAAATTGTCTTCGATAATTGCTTACTGTAAATCCAGCAATAAAGAGATTGTTGAAGATTGTTTGAGTGAGGAGACGAGGAAGTTGTACGGAAATGATGAAAACGAGTGCGTGAAAGAGAATATGGACGAGTATGTATTAGAGAGAGATGCTAGAAGTGTGAAAAGTAATGATGTGAAAGAGAAGCAATATGTTTTAGATTTTGACAAGATTTGTGCTTTTTATAGAGAGAGTGGTGCAACTGACAAAAGTCAGTTGCATTATTTGTTACAGAGAGATAGAGAGTTTGTTAAAGCGTGTGTTAAGTATAATTTTAATTATTTGTCGAACATGGCAGGAAAGCAGTTGAGGGTAGAGTTCATGGATTATGACATTTTGGAGTGTGAGAGAATGTTTGTATTTCATAATCTGTTGGGAGAATTTCACGGGATTGAGAAGAGTGCGTATATCGTGTCTAAGTTTTGTGAAGTTAATGGGATCGACATTTGTGAGTTTTTGGAAGCTGTTAAGAACGTGTTTGATAAAGTAATGCCTAAAAAGAATTGTCTTTATTTTCATGGAGAGCCTAATGCTGGTAAATCCTATATTGCTCGTAGTTTGTGTTATCTTGGAAGGTATTACTATGAAATCAGTAATAGCGCTTCTTTCACGTGGCAGATGATGGAGTTTCAGCGAGTAGCTATTATAGAGGAACCGTGTTTTACGCCAGATAATGTAGAGTTCTTTAAGAAGATCGCTGAGGGTCATAGGACCCAAGTGCAGGTGAAGGGTAGTCAAGACGTTTTTATCGACAGGACTCCTACTATAGTAACAACTAATAATCACATATGGCAGTTTGCCAGTGGGGAAGAGAAAGCTTTGAGAGCTAGGATGTATGTTTATGAGAATCTGCAAGCTTTGGATAAGGATTTATTCGGAAGGAAGAAATTGAATCCTAAAGTGTGGGTTTTTTTGATGCAGAAGTATGGAATTATTGGAGAGGGAAAGAAAGATGAAATAGAATCTTCAAATGAAGTTGCAGAGGAAGAGTTGAAAGTGTTAGAGGATGTTGAGAAAGAGATGGAGGAAGTTGGATTGTTGGAAGAAGAAGAATGGAGTGAATACGTAGATGAGAGTGAAGAAGAGAGGGAAGGGAAGATTATAGAACAGCACGAGATTGTTGAGCACCATTTTAAAGTGATGGACGAAGCAGAATGTCAAGGTAGGAATTTTGAGGAAGTTGTTGGTGACGTATATTCGAACGAAGAGATTTTATTTGCTGAGAAGTGTTTGGAGTCGAGAGAAAATATATGTGATCAGAAGAATTGTTCGTGTGACTTAAAAGACGATCCGTACGATAGGAGTGTCAGTAAGAGCAGTGAGTGTTGGGGAGAACATAAACCAGGTTGTCCGTATTATGAGTACAGTAAAGAGAGCGAGATTGGAGATGGACAAGATATACGAGGAGATGAAAGCGAAGGAGTTGCAAGAGAAGAAAGAGATTTTGAAGAACATGGGAATGGAGATGGAGGAGAGTCTAGTGGAGGAGTTGGACAACAAGACTCTTGTTCGTTGGATGGATACAGCAGAGATAAAGAGGCAAAAGCTTTGTCAGGAGAATGCAGCCAACGTAGCAAGAGATCTTTATTGTTTGGAAAAGATGCCAACGAATCTGGAATTGAAGAGAGAAGAGAAAGGCAAGAAACCAAAGGTACTGGGAGAAAAAGAAATCAAACCGTTGGCGTCGAAGGATTTGATTCCGACGAAAGTATTCCAAGAGTTACCAAGAGGAGAGCGATTATTATACAATCAGATGAGTCTGATGACAGCAGTACCGAGGGGTGTTGTGCCGAAAGAGAGTGTATTTGGCATAGAAAGTGCAAAGAGGCTGAACGTGTTGCCTCCACATTCTTTGTGGAGGCGCAGTCTTTCTTTAGCGCAGCTGAGCAAGTTGTGGAATCCTTTAAGGGATTCCAGGCTCGATTTTACCAGTTTGCCAGCAAATGTGCAGAATTTTCTAATGATAAGGCTGAATAATGCCGAGGATGTAGAAGACATGATTTGTTGTTGGAAGAGGGGAGGAGGATGTCGTTGTCTTTTGTTTCAGACAGAGACTATGAACGAAGCGTGGTTTTGCTGTAAAATAAATCGTGAATGCTGTAAGAAAGTTCACGGAGGCATCATTTATTTTGATATTATGTTTTTTAAAAACTATATTTGAAAGTGTAATTGTTAAAAGAAACATTGAACATTGAACATTCTGCTATATAAGAAAGAACAATGAAAAGTGGGTTAATGTAAGTGGTGTTAAGGGGTAATATTGAAATAAAATAGTTTAAAGAAAAAGTTGTGTTGTCACTGTTGGCAGGGGTACTTGCATAGCTTTGGGATCCTCCCTACTTTTAGTGGAAATAAAAGAAGTGCCTGCATATAAATGAGTTATGTAATGAATAATTCATGAGCAGTTGCCAACAGCGAGATTTTTTTTTCCGTGGCGGATCCCCAAGAGACAAAACTTCTCCGTTGGCGGCAGCTCCTCTCGCACTCTTTTTCACAAAATACAAAAAAAAAAAAAATCATTCACCGTTGGCAGGCAGTACTGACAACAACAGTGCCAGAATTATTACTCATTTTTAATTTATGCTAATTTATACAACCTTCCATTATGCTAATTAGATGGGTGTGGCACTAGTCGGGGGGGCATTTTAGGTGGGCGTGGCCGTCCTTCTCTTTTGGCCATGCCTCAGATAGCTTATGAATATTAATTGGGCCGCCCGTGAATTCTTTGAAATGTCGTGGAAACATAGATGAGCGGACATCCACATCGTAAGGTACCCTTCTCCATCCTGTGTCCCAGCTCTGTTCAGAGTTGAGTACGGAATTTGGAATTTTATATTCAGCCGAGTGATCGAGATACAATCCTTGATGACTTTTAGACAATGACCAAACGTTGCCGTTACGTTTGACGTGGTATCCAGGAAACTTTGTATCGGGTGTAGTTTCGCCATGTAAATTGCCACCGTCGCCGTTGTCATCATCAAGACGAGGTACTTTAGCATCTGTAACCATTTAGTCGAAAAAAAAGGTGCCAACGGCGGCGGTAGATATATTTTATTACCAGGAGTAGTATCTTGTATGATGTTCACCATAACTAAAAATGAAAATTTTTTGTTAGGTATGGCGTTTTCAAGTGAAATGAACAATGAGATTGTTTATTGGACATGTGGAATTCATAAAGAGTTTACAGAGCCAATCAGAAAGATTCTAGCAGATTATGAACACATTACGTCATACCACGAGATTGGAGAGCAAGAAGGTTGTAAAAAAAATGCTGTCAAGGGATCTCATTACCATACAGTCTTGGCAACGAAATCGCTCTTCTGGAACATGCAGTCAATGAGAAAATTAAAGATACTCTGCCCAGGTAGTTGTTGGGAAAAGGTCCATCGTTTGTCATCCATAATAGCTTACTGTAAATCTGCAAACAAGAAAGTGATAGAGGATAAATTGAGTGAAGAGACGAAGTTATTGTACGGAAATGAAGAGAACGAGAGTGTGAAAGAGAACATGGAGGAGTATATTTTAGAGAGGGATGCGAGAGAAGTGAAAGGGAATGATGTTAAAGAGAAACAATATGTAGTGGATTTCGACAAGATTTGTGCGTTCTATAGAGAGAGTGGTGCAACTGACAAGAGTCAGTTGCATTATTTGTTGCAAAGGGACAGGGAGTTTATCAAGATGTGTGTGAAATATAATTTTAATTTTTTGAGCAATATGGCTTGTAAGCAACTCAGAGTAGAGTTTATGGACTACGATTTGAGAGATTGTGACAGGATGTTTGTGTTTAATAGATTGATTGGAGAGTTTCATGGAGTTGAGAAGAGTGGTTTTATAGTATCGAAGTTTTGTGAAGAGAATGGTATAGATATAGTTGAGTTTTTGACAAGTGTGAAGAACGTGTTTGACAAGGAGTTACCAAAGAAGAATTGTCTTTATTTACATGGTATGCCTAATGCAGGGAAGTCTTACATTGCAAGGAGTTTGTGTATGTTAGGCAGGTACTTTTGTGAAATCAGTAACAGTGCCAGTTTTACTTGGCAAATGTTAGAGTTTCAGAGGGTAGCGATTATTGAGGAGCCTTGTTTCACTCCAGAGAACGTTGAATTTTTTAAGAAGTTAGCAGAAGGACATCGTACGCAGGTTCAAGTAAAAGGAAGTCAGGATGTATTTATTGACAGGACCCCAATGATTGTGACTACAAACAATCATATTTGGCAGTATGCAAGTGGAGAGGAAGGAGCGTTAAGGACTAGAATGTTTGTGTATGATAATTTGAAGCCGTTGAGTAAAGATGTGTTTGGAAAGAAGAAGTTAAACCCGAAAGTGTGGTTGTTTCTTATGTTAAAGTATGGATTGTATGAAAAAAGTGAAGAAAAGGTTGAAGAGGAAGAAGATGAGAAAGAATTAGAAGTATTGGAAGAAGTTGAGAAGAGAATGGAAGAAGTTGAGAAGAGAATGGAAGAGAGAGGAGAGTTTTTAGGATATGAAGAGGAGTTAGTAAGTGAAGGGGAGAGTGAAGGAAGTTTTAGTTGTGAGAGTGAAGTTGCAGTTGGAGATGTAATAGAGCAACATGAGATTGTAGAGAAACACTTTCGTATGATGGATGAAGCAGAATGTCAAGGTGCGCAGTTTGAAAAAGAGTTGTTGGAGCAAGAGAGGATTTTGATTGGAGAGAGTATGTTATTGGGAGAAAATGTATGTGATCAGAAGGAATGTACGTGCTATATAAATGAAGATCCGTATGACAGAGGCACAAGTAAGCAGAGTACGTTGTGGGGAGAACATAAAATTGGGTGCGTGTATTATGAGTACGATCAAGAGAGCGAGGAAGGAGATGGAAGTGATTTACGAGGAGATGGAGGAGAAAGAATTTCAGGAGAAGAAAGAAATGTTGAAGGAGATGGGGATGGAGATGGAAGACAGTTTGATCAGAGAATTGCAGAAAAAGACGCTAGTGAGTTGGATGGACAGTCACGAGATAAGGAAACAGAAGTTGATGCAGGAAAACGCTGCCAACGTTTGCAGAGATTTGAAATGCTTAGAGAAAATGCCTACAAACGCTCAATTGAAGAAGGAGGAGAAAGAAAAGGTAGAAAAAAAGATTCGACCGTTGGCGTCGAAGCAGTTAGTGATGAAGAGTACGTGGGAAGAGTTGCCAAGAAAAGACCAGCTTATTTTCAGTCAGATGAATCTGATATCGAGTGTACCTCGAGGTGTGAGGCCAAAAGACCATGCTTTTGGCATCAAAAATGCCAGGATGCTGAGGATGTTGCCTCCCAGTTTTTTATGGAGGCAAACAGTTTCTTTGGAAAAGCTCAACAAGTTATGGAAGAATTTAGAGCTTTCCAGGCTGAATTTTACCAATTTGCCTCAAGATGCTCAAAATTTCTTAATGATAAGGATGAATAATGCAGACGACATAAGTGATATGTTGTGTTGTAGAAAAAGAGCTGACGGTTGCCGGTGCTTACTTTTTTCTTCTGAAGTGTTAAACGAAGTATGGTATTGCTGTAAGTTAAATAAGAAGAATTGTGATAAAGTGCACCCTGGAAGCATCTTTTATGATGTGTTGTTTGAAAATTACATTTAGAGACATAAAAAGAACTGCCATTGAACATTGAACAATTTTTGCTAGTATAAAAAGTAAAAGACAATGAATATGGTATAAAAGTAGTTATGTAGGAGTAGAAAATGTATTAATAAAAGAATTGAAAGAAAAATATGTGTACCGTTGTTGGCAGGGTGTGGATAATGGGTTTGCGCATAAAGCTTTGGCATCCTACCTACTTTAGTGTAAAAAAAAAAGCGCCTGCATATAAATGAGCGTGTGCTCATACAAAGTAAGACATGTTAAAAGAAATGGGGATGGAGATGGAAGACAGCATTGTGAGAGAATTGCAGAAAAAGACGCTAATAAGCTGGATGGATTCGCACGAGGTGAGAAAGCAGAAACTTTTCCAAGAAAACGCCGCCAACGTTTGCAGGGATCTAAATACGTTAGAGAAAATGCCAACGAAGAAAGAGTTGAAGGAAGAGGAGAAGAAAGTACAAGTGAAGAAAATCAAGCCGTTGCCGTCGAAAGCGATGATCATGAAGAGTGCATACGAAGACCTTCCAAGAAAAGATCAACTTAGTGTTTTCGTCGATGAATTTGATCAGCAGTGTAGAGAGAGGTGTTCGCCCAAAAGACCATGCTTTTGGCATAGAGAGTGCAAGAGAGCTGAGGATGTTGCCGCCGAGTTTTTTGTGGCGGCAAAGCATTTCTTTGGAAGAGCTGAACAGGTTATGGAGTCGTTTAGAAGTTTCCAGGCTGAATTTTACTCTTTTGCCGCAAGATGTTCAGAACTTTCTGATGATAAGGTTGAGGAATGCTGATGATGTTGCAGATATGCTTTGTTGTAGAAAAAGACCAGATCCCTGCCGTTGTGTATTATTTTCATCTGATACACTAAATGAGTGTTGGTATTGTTGTAAGATGAACAAAAAGTTTTGTGAAAAAGTTCATCCAGGATCTATTTTTTATGTGTTATTTGAGAATTATATTTGAGATGTTAATGAAACTGCCGTTGAACATTGAACAATTTTTACTCCTATTAAAAGTAAAAGACAATGAGAATGGTATAGAAGTAGAAGTGTAGTAAAATAAGGAATAAAAGAAGTTAAATGAAAAAATGTGTACGTATTGCCGTTGGGGGGTGTGGTTTGCATAGCTTTGGCATCCTACCTACTTTAGTATAAAAAAAAAAGCGCCTGCATAGTAATGAGCAAGCGTGTGCTTGCAGCAGGTCATAAATATTCATGAGATAAATGAATATGCAAATGAGGTGCCTGCCAACGGTGGGTTTTTTTTGTCTCTCAAAATAAAAAAAATTTTGAAACACAGAAAAAAACAAGTGTTTTTACAGTTGTTGGCAGAAAATTGTACTTAGTTAAATTTTTGGGCGAGGAGAGCTGCCGCCGACGGAGAAATTTTGTCTCTTGGGGGTTTTACCTACTTTAGTGTAAAAAAAAAAGCGCCTGCATATAAATGAGCGTGTGCTCATACAAAGTCATGAATATTCATG
>JAOBBB020264600.1:0-19944 GCA_025331005.2 Zoanthus gigantus | reverse complement strand
CTGCCAGTTCCACCATATGGTGTAAACACAAGGGGACTGAAGGAACCGTGCTCGATTTCTATTACACGTTGATTGTACATACGTTTCTTCTCATTCTCGTTACTCTTAAAGGTTGTGTCGAGTTTCTGGTTCAGGTGGCTTTTTGCGAATGGGTTGAACACCCTTACATCAAAGAATGCCTTCTGCCCCTTTTCCCAAAAACCGCGAGCACTGACATCCAATCGAGCTTCATCGGACGAGTTGGCACTGCTGCTTAGCAATATTAAAGGTTGGAAAATGCTTCAGTTCATGTTTTGTTCTCGTTTGTTGTGTGGCCAGCGCGTGCGTCTAATTGCAAACAAAACACTCACAACAGTCTCTAACTCTTAATTAGAGGGAAAAAGTTGTGTCGGACTTGATGGCGAGTTTCAAGATTTTGGAAGTTCATTTGTTCGTCGTTTTAGCAAATTGCAGCAGTCAATCTTGCTTTTGAAAATCGAGCAGTAACGGAAAGTACGAAGCCAAATTCACCGTAAAAACAGTTATCTGGATGATGGCCATTTAGCGTATCGGAATCAAAGACGAATTTAAAGCAAAATTTTGAATGTCGTTGAACTCAAGATATCATGGTTACTAAGTCAGTAATTTCATTTTTTCGACGGTGTCCATCTTAATATTTTTATCTTTAAACATCAACGCAGCTTTAAAATCATGACATACTATATAGAGAAACACCGAGGCAGCTAACGTCATTGTTTACAATCTGCTTCATTTGCGTACAATTTTAAGTAGCGTAAGAACAACGATAAAAAAGATTTGTGTAAAACTTGAGAAAGCTTGTCAAACCGGAACAGCGGTTCCAGAATACTCAAAACGGCTAGGTGGTAAAACTTTTTAGCAGCCATACATTCTCTGTAAAATCTTCATTATATTACATTATATAACACTCGTGACTCTATATATAGATACAGTTTCTAACAAGATATAGGGGTTCCAAAATACTCAAAGCAGCTGGGTGGTAAAACCGTTTTTTCCTCACGCTTCACTAACTTGAACTTCTAACTAAAATCCCTTGCCTAATCCTAAATTACTTAAAATGAGCCATACATTCTCTGTGAAATTTCTTTTACATCACAGGAACATTGTTTAGCTTATTGGTCTCACATTTACAGACGAAGTTTAAATTACAAAAACAATTACAATACTCAGGGCCTCAGTTTTTGTAACCTTGTTAGAAACTGGCACCCGCTATACTGTAACAATTATGAACATTATATCAAGGTGGACAAACATACTTTTAACACATTTTTAAAAACACCTCTATTGTAAAATTATGTTACAGCTAAATGCTAGAAATGATCAGTTTATATCTAGCTCAGATAAACCAATTGCATGGGTTGTTTTCAGTAAAAATTCTGTTACCGTGGTAACAGATGGACCAAAGCGTAATCTTTAAAGATAAAGATATAAGAACTTCTCAAATTTTTTGAATTCATGCTCAAAAGTATTTAATTGTAGATGAAGCTATGCACATAAAGAAAACAATGTTTTCAAGTCCGTGACTATTAAAGGTTCAATTAAGAAATATAAAACGGTTTCCGTGTTTACATCTCCTGATGTAAACGCGCGCGGGGTAGGTGTCCGCTTCGTGTCGTGGTTTCCTACGCTTATCTTGTGTTCTCCCAACCTCCCGTGCGTTTACATCTGGTTATGTAAACACGGAAACCGTTTTATTTTTGATTTATAAAATAACCAACAAAAGAAAATAGATATGTTCCAAAAAACTTGTAGTTTATTACGTTGATAGAGATCTCAGTTCTCCCAAAAATCGTCAGTAACCAGTAATTTTAAACTTTGTTTAAAAAAACCCAATAGAAAATGAACTGCAACCTCATTTTGATTTGTTTTTAATTATAAAATTTCAAAAGGTTCTGGATTTACAACTTGTAAATAACCTTTTTTAAACAACTAGTTCAAAATGTTGTAACATCATTCATTGCAGAATACTCTTCTTTTGCCTCTAAATCTACAAAAATTCGATCAACAAGGGCTTCCTTTTGCTGTTCAGCCGACTCGACGATATTTTATACGGTTGTAGCGCGTGAACAACTTTATAGACTCTATAGAAAAATTGATAGCTTTCCATCTTCATCCATTTCTGAGATATGAAACTGAAACGAAATATTTTCTTATTTTTGTTCTTATCGGCCGATAATATAGCAAGAAAAGATGATTTACTTCGTGTGCGAAGAGCGCGGGATGGAAACCGTGTTTACATACTCTTATGCAAAACAGCTTCTTGACCAATCAGAGTACGCGTACTATACAAATTATTTTATAAATATTTATGTTACTTCACATGATCTGGTTGAGATCTGAAAATCTGAAGCTCTAATATGACTTTGGCAAGAAATTATGTCCAGCAACCTTAACTACCATTATAACATAGCTGGCAAATTCGTGTGCCCTCGTTGTACAGTCAAACCTCGATTATCCGGACTCATCGGGACCTCGGGAGAATATGGTATTAATGAAGTACAAATGTAAATAAAAGATATATAAACATGTGAACAGCAAAGAAACATTTTAATCATGAAATTAACACAGTCTTTATGTATTTAAAAATTTTCACTTTTTGTTAACATATTGATAAAACCTAAAATTTTCAAGAATGTGTTTGCTTCAAAACTGTCCTCCGAACAAAGGTAATACGCTGTTCGACAGTCTTTTAAAAGGATTTAATCGGTCTATTTGCAACTTCGAGTTCTCAAGATGACAACTAATTAATATTCATGCAAAAATGGGACCAGAGAAAAAGTCCGGATAATCGAGGTTCGACTGTATGACGTGAACGTAATCTAAATCTGAACACGGGCGATCGCGCGAGCGTGCACCAAACGACGAAAAGAGCAAGTTTGTAAGCTATCGAGAGGACAACGATGCCTTGGATCCATTGACTTCTGTGTTAAACAAGTTGAAATTAATGCTTGTAATCAGTATATGTTTCCTCAACTAAAAACTCCGACGAAGGACTACAGTCCGAAACGTCAGTTTTTTTTTTAAATTCATTCACTACGGTGTAAAATTTATAAATTTAATTACTCAGAAAATTGTAGTTTGATTGGGAAACTGCTGCACGGGGGTTCTTTCCAGAGGTTTGGCGATACTTGCCCCTTCAGATGTTAAACCAGAAAGTATCATTACCCAAGTGAAGAAAACAAACAGTATGGATCCTGAACTTGTTAAAGCGGTCAGCCAACTGCATCATTCATTAGCCAGGTAAAGCTCCACTTCGGGGCAGGATCGCCGCCAAATCACTGAATGAACTTTTTGTTGAATTGTCTGCTTCGTGCAGTAAATTTTCAGTTGCATTATATGACGTAAGATTTAGTCTGAATTATTATTTGTTATACAATGGATGTCTCTTGCTGACGGTGAACTAATTCTGGCTCAGGTTTGAACTTATTTTCGACAATTCAGCTTAATTTTTCCAGAGAAACTTGTTGACTATACGTTTCTCCATAACTGAGAGGACTTATTTTCCTTATCAGGCATGCGCATTTTTCAGAAACTCTTTTTACGAAAATTTTATATTTAATAACTCGGTTTCTGTGTGAAACAATTTTAACTTACTGAATGCATTTTACTCTCCATTAAAATCTACTTGAAACGCACGGGTGCCGCTCGTGTAAAACAATAGAAAACGACAATAAATTACAATATGATTGACAAATGTATTACGAAATTGTCGGCTACGGTTTAGCTGTGCATCTATCGCGTTATGAATGCATTTAACTGTAAAATTTTGAGAGGAAAAAAAAAAATTTTGAGAGCATTCCAGAAGCTTCTTTCATGCTCCGCAAACTTTTCGGGTGCATTCATAACTCGATAGACTCACGCTAACCATGGAAAGTTTCTCTGGGTTTTCATTACGTTTTTAAAAAGAAGGTGAAAGTGTAGAAATAAAAGGTGAAGGTGCTGATATTTCTCATTTTATTTGCATGGTCTGAGTAGTTTAGCTACCAAAGAAGGTGGCGAATTTATTTCATGTAGGTGGCTGCCGCCTCTTATTGAAAACCCGGATTTCTTAATTAGATGTGTGTAAATATATAATATAATATATATCTAAATATTTTATGAAAGCAGGTAGGCGCGACTTGGAAAAGGGACATACCTTTATAAGCGGCATAACTTGCGGATACAACTCATTCTTTAGATACTGGTGAAGTTTCTTTTCGTTACTATTGGAGCTTTTCTTAAATGTCCTAAACAAGAGAAGGCAAAATTAAACAGTTACAACTAATTACAAAAAATAGCAAAATTAAAAGGAACAATAACAAAAAAGTATAAAAAAAAGTCGAACACAAAATACTCAGACTTCAAGAAACAACACGTGTTGTTACATTATCAGTATAACATTTACACAAAAACAGACTTTTAAGCAGGTATTTTTTCAGTAACAAAATAGAAAATTTAACTTCGTTGCTTGCAAACAAATTTGCCGTGAAGCAAAAGATTCTACATACAAAAAAATGTTTTTTTTTTTGCAAGTCGGTTTAATTTGCTTTTCTATGTAAAAACACATTATGCAAACGAACAACAGAGATAATGCGGTCAGCAAGCCGTACAACTACTAAGTGTCAGAAAATGTTGCTTTAGTAACGGGGGATAATCCACTTGCACCTATGCTTTAGTTCGAACAGTGTAATAAAAAAGTAAAAACCAATAAAATAATTATGAAATCATGATGTGAAAAAAGTTAATAAAACACTTTAATCATTTATTTCCTGTTCGGGTTATCAATTTTTATTAGGAAAACGGCGCACTGGGAATACAACCTTTTATACCTGTCAAGACTAAATGTCTTCTTCAACTAAGAATGTGGCGGCATTGAATTAGAGAAAAGTATTTACTATTACGAGTCTTTCGTTGAGAAACATTCGATTCTAACAAGAAAATGGGCGACATTGCAAAAGTAAACGCAGTACAATGACAGAAAATGCAGATTAACTCCACAAACACATCGTTGTTGCACAAGTTTACGACGAACATCGTGTCACTTTATTTTCTAAATTACGAATGACATTTGCGAAAGAACCACAGAGTAAATGCCAAATGCCAGATTGTACAAAGCTAAATTCTTACCTTAAAATATTATCCCAGTCTTCTAGGCTCACACAGATAGTTTCCCAACTAAAACGAATCAAAATAAAACTATTCATTTCTTGAGCTACAAACCAAGCAACATGGTGATCGGGTACAAGAATTTGATAGATGCAAATTCTTCTTTATATTCAAAAAAGGGTGTTGAAAACTACCTGTAGTAAAAACAACAAAAGTTCTTTACAAGAATAAATCTTTTGTTTGAAAATTAAGGTAGGCTTAAAAAAGTATGAAAGTTAAAAAATTCAACATAAGAAGCAGAATTCTCCCAAGCTTCCATTACAGCCAGCTGGCTCTCCTAATTAACATAATGACTCCAAGTTTATTTATGTTTCTTTCAAACTGTCAAACACGACAACTGAAAAACAATGAAGAACCAAACCCATATTTGGAAGCAGACATTGTTCATGAAAGAAGCCTCTTTTTCCTGCACCTGAAATTTTAATTTCAGATGACTTCGACATGTTTGCTGTAGAAGACAAGTCAAATTTGGCCTTGCTCTTTATTTTATAATTTTGTAATTGACTTTGCAAATACAGATTCAGCGAGAATGGCGACCCTGTTGCTGATGTTTCCAAGTGAAGTGGTCAAGCACGAGTGAATAACCCAGATATACTGATTACTTTTGTCAGTTTTGAAGAAGGATAAAAATCAATTTAATCCGACTTTTCTAGAATAATATAAAAAACACATTAAATTGATATGTATTGCATTTAAAGTTACTAGGATTTAAACTTCAGTTTTTCAAAATATGTGGTTTACGAATATTATTATTTCCACAAACGCGTGAGCTCAAAAGACGATACCAAAACAATATTTTATCAAACAGTTTTACAAATAGTTAAACTATACACCGTAGAGAATGAGAATTTTTTTTAAAAAAAAACTGACGTTTCGGACTGCAGTCCTTCGTCGGAAGTGAATGTATGGTTACAAATAAAGAAGTGTTTATATTGCCATGTAAAGCAAGATAATGCAATGATATAGGTATGTAAAAACAATATATATTTTATCATGCTATTACTAAACAAAAACAATTTTGCATTTTTTAAAATGCGAGCAATTGCTGAGAATGCCAAGAGATAAATAAAAGACATAATTTTGGTTTGAAAATGGGCTCGGTTTGTATTTCATTCGCAACATTGAAACATTTAGAAACTTTGTATCCAAAGAGAGTCTGTTGGAAGATAAAAGACTTAGCAGCAAAGTGTTGTATTAACTGCGTAACTGTAAGGAAGTGTCAAAATGGCCTGCAGCCGGTCACGCAATTCAAAATACTAAATGGCCGGCAGTTCTTTTTCTTTTCCCTAAATATAGAAAATTACCAACTAAAATCAATATCGAATGTTCCTATATCGAAAAGGAACCATCAAGCAATTTAGAAGCCGGTGTTAGAACTGAAAATTGGTTCGTAGTTTACGCCAGGCACACTACTGTAGTAAAACTCACAAGTCCGAGTATGACCGTGACAATTACGATTTTTAAAGTACAGATTGGAAATCGCTGAATATTCAAAATGCTTTTTCAGTCATTCCTTTCCGATAAACGATGGATTATAATACATTAATATTTACCTTTTATGAGTTTCAGGTAAAAATTTGGAATAACGGTCATTTAGTGTTTTGAGTTACTTGGCCGGCAGTGAACTTTACTACAGTGATGCCAGTCTATGAACCGATTTTCACTTCCGTCTAACACCGACAATAAATAATGAATAGCTTGACGGCTCTTTATCGATACACAAACCCTCTATTTTTAGGGAAGAAACGAACCGCCGGCCATTAGTGTTTTGATTTGCTCGACCGGTAGTCAATCGTCTACGAAAATTTCTGCGAAGGGTCAAAGTGTGCCCGTAAAACTAAGAACCGATTTTTTCTCCTAACGCCAGCTTCTGAATCGCTTTATGGTTCTTTGTCAATAGAGGGACATTCCATGTTGATTTAGTTTGTTAAACTTGTATTCTGAGTTGCGTGACCAGCTGCCGGTTATTTAAACACTTTCTAACTGTAAACTCTGTTTCAGGGTGAGTGTCAATGCAGCTATTTTTAGGAAGGGAAACAAAAAAGAGAATGGATTTAACATCGCTGCAACAAAAAGGTTCGACCAACTATTAAGAACAACACTATTTTGTCGGTGAAACCAGACAAAACATTACCGCAACCACCAAGAGTCTCATTTAGTTAACTCGGTTTCAATGTACGGCCTTTTTTAAAAGAAAAGCGCCGATAACTTAAGTTGGCTTTGAAGACGGAGAAATAAGTAAGAAAATCTCTAAAGAACAAACTTGTAACATATCTTCCATCCCCGTCACCACAATTTATCAAAGAGCAGGCGCGTGTGAAAAGACAACAACTAAGCTAACTAAACATGATTTGTTCTTCCTTTTTTTTGTAATTTTGTCAGATGTATCAAATAGAAACTTCCAAAAACACACAGCTACTTTAGCCTGCTATTATTTCTTTAAGCATTTCAGCCCATGATGTTTTTTTTAAAAATATTTACTCAAATATTATGAAAACGTGTTTCTAAAATATTCTTTATATATGTACATAGCCATGCGGATGGAACATGATGTTAATTTTTCCACTCACACATACTACCAACCGGGAAAATTTTAAAATACGGTTTAATATTAATAGAAGCTACCCTGGTAGGCAAGCCGGAAAGCGGAGATTTAGCAATACGCAAATTAGTTTAGAGATACACGATATTTGATATTTAGGGGTTAATTACTGGATGTGAGTGGTTTGTTTACAAATACACCCACGCGCTGGCGATATAATGAACAAGAAATTTGAATGTTATATACCAACTAATCAAAGTCCATTTTTCTCATACCCTTATTAAACGAAAAGGCATCACGTGCACGTGAACAAGTTTTGCTGTTTCCCGGCAACTAAGCGCTCAGCGGGCAACAAAACGTTATGGACCGGTAATAACAAAACCGGAAGTGAATTGAGCTTAGTAACCTTGCTTGGCCTTGGTTGAAGCGGGAAAACCTCGGCGCGCTCGTCACAAATTAAAATAAAATTGTCTAAAAGGCAGGAAAATTGCTGGACGTGCGCCGAAAAGCCCATAAATGACAACTTGGAGCAAAAGCTCAATAAAAATAATTTCGATTCATATATTCAGTGGTTTGAATTTATGGAAGACTCCGCCATGGTTAAATCAAAAAAAATATTTATAACCGCACGGTCTTGCCGGTTAGTGACAGATTCAACGAAATCAGGTGATTGATTTTGACCAATTGCAGGCGCAGATTTTTTACATTAAACGAAGATTGCTTACTGATATTTCATATACAAGTTCAATTGCAAATTTAACATTTTACTTGCTAAAATTACAGGCGAGATCACACTGACAAATGTTCATAAGAAAACAAATATTTCCACGATTTTTAGCAGTATGCAAAATTGTTTTGTCCGAGAATCGGGCTTCGCATCTTTTATAGCTAAATCTTTTCCAAGCCGAATGGCTAATTAACGCCGGTGCTTATCTCTGGTTTCCGTAGTGTTACGCTTCCGTAGTGTTAGCTTCCAGCAAATGCTGGTACTCATTTACCTACCCCGGAAGGATGGAAAGCTAAGTTAGATTAGATCAAGAAAAAGGTCACATAAATATTTCAATCTCAGCAGAGCCGAGAATGGAACCGAACCTTGTACAGCGGTTGGAAAGCAGAGATTTTACCAACTGTGCAGCCAAGCATTTGTTATAAACAACTGTTCAATAAACTAATAAAGTTATATTACATTCTGTTACTTACTTAAAGCGAGTCTGGCCTTTTTTTGATCCTCTTCCTCTTCTTCCTGGAGTTTCTCGATAGAGTCGCAGATCTGAAAGAAATTATTCAGTTATGATATTGGAAAAGGGGAATAGTTTACTATTTATATGAGGGAGTTAAAGGTATGTTGACAGCAGGCCTACTTAAATACTATTACATTTCAGTAGTTGTCTTCATAAATCTACAATTTTCAAGAAAGAACCAGGAATACTTCCAAATATTGGAATTCCAGATCAGTTATAAAAAATTTCTTTCTAATTTTTGATTACCACTACTCATGAAATTTATACTTTCTACTTCAATGTCTTTGTATCGCTGTCTGAAGTGACTGTAAATAAAGTTTATTATTGTTGTTGTTATTGTTGTTGTTATTGTTATTAATACACATATTTAGTAAATCTAAACTTTTTGAAGTCTATTATCCCAGGTATCCCAACGGCCACTTTTCAAACTTTCACTCTCTTCTTACTCGAAAATGAGGTAATTCAAAGCTGCCATCAAGAAACTTAGACTTCGCATCGTACAAAAATAAATGAAAAAAGTTCAAGGGAATATTGTTCTTTAGAGAGAACAAGAAAGAAAGTGGCCATTAGTAAAACCTAGTAAGTATTTTAGATTCTTATTCAAAAGCAATTTAACTGAAGAACGATTCAATGGTATAATTTTTTATAGAGTACAATAATCTATGTCCAAACTACGAGTTGCCCAATTAATTTAATTGTACTTAAATTATCTAGTCCTACATGTGTGTCAGCCGGGAAAAAAACACATGTTACACATGTACTACGTTTTCAAAATGAAACCGTGCGCACAATAACAAGCTGTGCTTTTTGGAAAGACAAATTAAATGAGAACCGCAGGGCTGAAAACGTTTAAACTGGCTTTATTATGTCATTCATCTTGGTGGTAGCTTTGCAATTAACTTATTTATTGCGTAAAATAAAAAGGATGAACAGAAGAAAAAGAAAACATTCTTGAAGGTCGATAATATTGCAAGCATGTAGAGTGCTTCTGTCAAATTCCATGGTAACAATAATGAAAAACACAACAATTGAAGAGCTAAATATTATCTTATAATTGATCTAATAGTCTGCATGATGAACTGAAATTGGATTACAAAGTATTTACACTGTAAATGCTTTGAAATATCGAAGTGCTAATACTGTAGTTCTAAAAATATTTTCTCCTATAAAATCTGGCAGCTTAGACTGAATCAACAAAAAAAGTAGATTGAATCTCGAATTTGATTACTGAGGGGCAATGATTTTAATATAACAACTTTTATTATCCATACTTAAAAGCTAACATTACACAAATGTGTTATATACGTCAAAAATGACCTGTGAAGAGTTGTTCTTAAGGGTAACAATGTGGCTAACTGATGCTTTAGAACCATAATCGCAATAATAAATATTTACAAACTAGAAAACATAATTTCACATATGATTAGATCATGAATGCAATTATAAGATAATAATAAAAATAATAATTATATTAATAGTAATAATAAAATAAAAATAATGCTTGTTAAAATTTATATAGCGTCATTCAGTTCTATTTACAATATTTACAAAGTTGTATAGAATCTCAAATGTCAAAATCTGTTACATTTAGGTTTCCACTAAGAGAATAAAAACATATGTAAATACAAAACAATCTAATTAACTAAAATCTTTTAAAAATAAAATAGAAAAAAAATCTCTATTGCTACTCCAAGCAGTAGAAGCGGCATTATGATAAAAACCTCTTTCTATACATTTTCACATTATGTCAAGGCACTCTCAACAAGAGTTTAATTGCTGAATACAATGTTCTTGTCAGTCTGTTAAAAGTATAAATTTGTTAAATATACAAACCCTAAACCATGAATGGTTAAATTTAAAACATCAAATTAGTCTCTCACTACCTTAATACATCGGTAGAAATGTAATTGTTGTTCAACTGAGACCAAAAACTTTTTTTAAAACAAATAAAATCATGCAAACAGTTAAAATGTATAAAATATGTCTAAAGTTTTCAAGCTTCTTAGCTTTGTTATTAGGTAACAACATCACTGTTATCATTTGTCAGTTTTTATTGAACATCGCTCACGTAGAAACTTGTATTTAAAACGTATTACCAAAAACATAACTACAGCAGCGCATTATTACAATGCATAAACCTAATATCCTTTGTTTAAAAACAGCAAGCAATATCAAAACCATACTTCTACCACAACTTCCTAGAAACTTAATATTCCCGTAAGCTATGCTAAAGAAATCAAAAGCTCTGCTGTTAATTTTAAAAAATATTTTGAGTTTCACTGTAATTAGATTAAGTTTTGTTTTGAGGTGTAACTCCAAGCAAAAACCAAGCCAGTTTTTAAAATTTTGTAAAGTAATAATTCGACTTTAAAATTGCCTTGAAAGATCTCTTCAGCAACCAAGAACTTATTCACAAATTTTACAGCAACTTGCACAGTCAAAGACTAAAAATACTTCATAATGCATAAACTTTCTGGAAAAGTAATCAATTGTGCTTAATGGAAATATATTTTCTCGTGACAACAAACTAACACAAATCTTTTACACAAAACTATTACATGCGCTTTTAAACAACTTCTGCTCTGCTTCATCTTATATTGGGCGATTACTTAATAGCAATGCAATAACTTGCAAGATGCATCGTTTAAAGCAAGCCATTGTTTCACATTTTTAAATGCGTATAACTAAGATTGTAAAGGTTTTATGTGGTAGTTGCCTAATGATTGCTTCACGAGAAGCATGAAACTCGGAGTAACAAATTGACTCCATCAATCTATTTATAGCTCTGGTTTTCCATTGAGCACTTTTATAGCGGATGGAATCTTCAGCCTGACTACTTGTAGTAGTTATAGAATTTTTATATATAATCTTAGAAATTTAGGTGCCGTTTAAAATTGTGTCCACTGATGTTACAAAAAAGATAAAATTATGGTGGAAACTTTCACTCAAACAATATATCAACGGTAAAAACGTTTATTAGTTTTATGCAAGTCAACATTTGCTACAACACAGTATTTTCTAACAAATCAACATTGAAGTCGTATTTTTCTAGTGCAGCAAGTGATCATGATCTGGGGCTGACTCAGCTTGGCAACAGTTTTGAAGAGAAGTTCAAATTAAAATGTTGGATGTCTGAAACATGTGTGTAAAATAACATGTAGTACTTCACGTGTTCATATAAACATCAACTCCTGAACTTTTTGAACGAAAAATGAATTCAAACTTTACGTTTTTCTTAGTTTGATGATCAACTTTTAGCTCAAAATTGAACAGAAATTGACCAATGGCATAAACTTCCGAATGTCGACGTATCAATTTCGAACTGACAATCAAAAATGGTTGTAATATATATTGATCTTTATATATACACATCCAGCTTCTTATGTATTACAAAGAACTAATTAGCCCATGTTCAAAAGATAACAAATCCCATATGTACATCATTGGACATACAAACACAACAACATTAAACAACAATTTTCAAAGTATACCAGCTTCGTAATCCAGTGCAAAATGTTATTTAAAAAGAGTCCACTTCTTCAGCTACAACAAAAATGCTATAAGTTGCACTGGGCATAATTTTTCTTTCCGTCTACATGTCTTGGAGCGTCTATTTGTTTGGATCTATAATTATATATCTATATTTATATCGAACAGGTGAGTTTTACACACAATCTAACTGGTGACTGTAAATACACAGCCAGAGCAGTGTCCTTGAGACGCGAAATATTTGTGGCTTAAATTTAATTTCAGCCATCAGAGAGTTATTTTAGCTTAAAAGAAGCTGAACATCTTTGTATGTGGAGAAAGATTTAACTTTATAAAATAAGAAAACAATTCAACAAAGCTAAAAAATATTAACATTATTTCTGCCAAAGTAATTTCAACTGCATGCTATGTTTCGAATTTTCAAAGCAGGTTAGAACAAGATGGGCTCTGATATATTAAAAATAAATATAAACCCTGTTTGTATTTAAAGGTCTTGATCGGGTCAACTGAAATAAAGAGCCCAAATGCCACTCCAACAAAAGATGAGTTTTGCCAACATTTACACAATTAAGCAAAGTTACATACTGATTGAAATGACAGTTTCCTTGAAGTCCCTCTTCTAAAAGGACATGAGCCTGAAGATTCAGTAAGACTTCTTGAAATATATGCAAAACATGTATTTCCCATAAAACATTGATCACTCCTGTTTTGTTCTTGTGACATGTGACTTCTTTTAATTACATTCTTCTTGTGGCAGTACAATAGGGTTTTAATTTAGGGCTTGTCAACAAATCCTACATGACAATGAGCCAGAAATAAGCTGATTGGTAAATGGAAGAAAAGGAAGTGTAAACACTCAAGCAGTTAGCCACACAAAATTCCTGATTGGCTTGGTGCAGGCTTTTATCACCTGCTGCACTCAAAGACCAACAACCATTGGCTAATGCTTCATAACAGACTCAAATGGAACTGATAATGTATGCTAATGACTGAGAGTAAATGTTGCTTGTATTTGCATAACAAAGATATTTTTTTCTTTCATTTTGCCAGATATTGATCACGTCTAAACACTATGAGACAAAAGGCATTTTAACTTTCAAAACAAGGCCTTCCCAGCACCAGTTAAGTACACCGTAAAACAAAGTTTTTATGACAGAAATAGCGATGCAACACACATTTTAAACCAGCTTACTTTTATGTTATTGTTTTCTGGGTAAGAAGAAAGATATTATTATAATTTGGAGTTTTTTTTATTTTTAAGAACCTTTTGGTATCTAAAGCTTTTAGTCATAATAAAATTTAAACAACATTTTCTTTTCTATTTCTTTAACAACTATGACATATAAAGCTTCTTTCAAAGCCTTGTAAACAGTACATTTTTATAGCCAAACGGCATTAGTCATTTTCAGCTCAATCTTTTCTTTTGTTATGAAAGCCAAAAGGTTTCTCTTTATTTGTCAGAAATATTAACCCAAAATTGAGAAACATGAAAATAAAATTCATATTTCAAGAACTATTGACTTTTTTTTTCATTAAACTATATAGGCTGTAATATTTGTAGTTTTTTTATCCTCTAACTATCAAAACCAGTAAGCTGGTGTAAAGTATACCCCAGAAAATATTTAAAATGATACAAGCTGATCTAGTAAAACGACACAGCTCTCTTACTTTAACTGACCAAAATTAGAGAATGGCTTGGACTCCTCACAGTAATAACATTTTTTCTAACTTACAGTTAACAGGTTAGAACACATTTTTGAAAGCAATATGTTAGGTTTTTTTAAGATTTTTCAAATCGTTTCCCTAGTTTTGAAGACGCAAACTTGAAAATATTGGTAAATAATTATCAAATAGAGCCAGTTTGACTTTCATCCATAAAACTGCTTGTGTGATGTACTTTGAAATCCATGTACATGATCAACGACCATTCTCTCAGAACTACTTTTAATTAAAAAGATCAGTTCAACCAAAATGTCTTTTCCTTTCACAAGTTCTTAAAGAGCAACAAATCCAGCTTTTTCAGTTGCATGCATATTCTTTGTAATTAAATGTTGATTGACATACAAATGACATGAATTTCTCATTACAATAATTTAAGAATGAGAAATCGGTTGGGACCAATGGATTTTCTTTCTTTTTCCGAAAATGATGTCATGTGCTGAAAACTTTTCACAGATATTCCAGAATATTCTTATTAATCAGCCATATTTTCCAGTCTCTAAAATTAAGTTCACTTAATTTATAAATTGTAAGCAAAAATATATTTTTGAATCTTGGTAAGGCCTATAGCTAATTTCCTGCTATAAAACCAGTTCCACATAAAACTAGAATATGCTAACCTTTGAACTTAAGTTTGCCAAGTGAAAACATATGAAATACAGTGTATCTTGAAGATACTGTGTAAAATGAATTCTTTCATTCCAGTGTCGAGACAGTATGAATAATCTTCATGCTTAGATTATGTATTAATTTAATAGAATTGCAGGCTTCAAGATTCCAAGCTGCTTTCTCTAGGATGCCAGTGCTGCATTCGTACCAACTTGGATATAAGCCCCAGTAGTTGGAAGCATGTCATTTTAAGTGCTTATACTGCCATACAAACTCAATCTCAACCACATAACTATTACCTGTTTGCAAGGTGTTTATTTTTTTGTTTTCATAATCTTCAAATATTGTTTCTTTATTCTAATAACTGAAATTTTAATAATTTATGTTTATTTTGAGTTGTTCTAATGAAGGACTAAAACTTACCCTTTCAATAAAAACTGAAGTGAGCATTATTAAATCAACCCAGCCTTATTCTCAGGGCATCTCTCTGTGAGAGAGAGAGGCCCTGGGATTGAGGCTGAAATTAACCCCTTTTACTGTGCGTTAGTTTTAGAAATTTTACAGAATGTTTTAGAAATATATTGATCACTTTAAAATTATACTTAAATCATTAAAATAAAATCAAAATATAGGTTCACCTCAAAATTCTAATTTGATGGATTACAATCATTTCTATATTATAAAAAAAAATTCTGACAGTGACGCCAACCTCATTAAATCAAAATGTAGTATAATCTTTGTCTAAGCTGGGCCATTTATCATGGGACCCATAGATTGCCATTGCCTCTTAACTAAACACAATGTCATGACTTCTGTTTCACATTAAATTTTCCATATAAATTACGAAGGGCACCCTGTTTTCAGTATTACAGCAATACAGATGGCAACTTGAAATTGCCTAACTAAAGATGAAATTGAAAGGATCTAACAGTGTATTGAGAAATTACTTATAAAGTTGGGGTGCACTCGATGCAGAAAAACATTCTAACAATCATCTCACAAAAATTTCTTCATTTGTAGATTTGAGCTATATTACATGGTCTAGATCTGATTAAGAAAACGAAAGAAATAATTATAGGTACACTGGTGATTGTTCAAATACTATTCAGTGAAAAGATCATTTATACCTATAGAAAACTATCAGGTGTTTCCTGCATATAAATACTAATAATATCTTCAGAATGGTAATGTTCACTCTTTGAACTTGCTTTGGTCTACCATTTTTTTTCTCTGACAATAAACTCTTCAAATTCTATGAGGATCGATAATGAATAAATTAAGGATCAAAAGTTAGCTTTAAATTGGAAAAGGACTTTTAAAATTGTATAAGATTTTTTGCTTGGCATTTTCTTATATTTGGTAAAAGACTAAGTTAATGATTCATCATCATCATCATCAATCCAGTTTTGATCCGGTTTTATCCCCATAAACAAGGGTGGCCGGATTTACCCCACTCTGCCAGCAATCTCTCCCACTCCCACTCTCCATCTCGCTCGATTCTTTGCATCCTCCTTCTTCAAATCAACACTCTTACTCTCCTTCTCCACTTGTGATCTCCATGTCTTCCTCGGTCATCCTCGCTTCCACTTTCCCTTCACTTCAAACTCCAAATACTTTCCTCAAAACATGGCCATCATCCCTCCTTAACACATGCCCGTACCATCTCACTCCATTCGTCTTTGACATCTGAACCACTGTTTCCTTCAATCCCAACTGATCTACGTCTCCATTACGTCTTCTGTCCTCCTTCTCTCCATCAGATTCAAATCCTCAAAAAAAAAATTTTAACCCTGCTTTTTTTGTATCTCCTAATGATCAAATCCTCAAAAAAAATTTTAACCCTGCTTTTTTTGTATGACCTAATGATCACCTAGAACACATAACTACAAAGATAATGTGGTCTGTAAAGCAGTTTGGATTGTTCTTGTGGAACAGTTTTCCTACAAATGCACAGAACACAAGTCATAACACAGCACACTTGCTCACCAGCTCTTTGATTTTAAAATCAGCTAGATTTTCACCTATTTCACCCTCACAATTGGGTCAGTAAGGAAACTGATGCATTCTAATGCCATGAATACAGGTGATCTTTCGACAGCCTTGTTAATTCGACACTCTAGCCACAAACATCTTTTCCCACGTTTTTATTTATACTCTTAATCAATATGTTTTGTTTCTCCTCGAAGAAAATTTGCAAACAATGTGACATTACAGCCTGCGGAAGTCACATGATTTTTTGGCTGTGTAGCTGGCAGACACTTTTCAAGCAAAAATCAGCATTTTCAACATGTAATAAAATAATGGGAAATCATTTCTGACTGAAAATAACATCAGTTTAAGATTAAGAATACACCACAGTTTAAATAACTTTTAAAAAAATGTGTCATACTGTATACATCCTTTAACAACTGAATTTTTGAAATCTTCCAAAAATTGTTTACAGTGGAAAAAATCAGACCAAATGTTGTTTAAATATTAACATTGTTTATTTTCATTTTTATTTTTGACTAATGGATTTTTTTTTGTGATGGGACTTTTGAACCAGAATTGTCACTTCACTCACTAGAGTATCATTGTAAACTCTTGAGACGCAAACTAATCGGTCATCAGCAACTAGTGACTATGAATAAGTGGAAAACAATTCCATTTCATATGACTACTAGTGGGACAGAGTAGCCAATAGGAATTCAAATTTGTTAACTCACCTAGAATTATAGTTTAATGCTTAATACCAAGTTGTCTCAAAAGATTGTTTAGCAAACCCTTAATTTTAAGGGGGAAAAGGTGTATTTTTTTATTGTTTTGATACCTGTTCATAAAAAAGTGAGATTTGTATGATAAGCAAATTACAAAACATTAATTTTTTAAACTGAATTCTATTATTTTTTATACATATGTACTGATTGGCTTATTATATATATCTTTCATGGATGAATTTAACAAGATCGCATGCATATTTGTAGTCTTGGTGGAGGCTGTGCAATCAAGTCAGTTGAGTGTTAAGTGTTTTAGTCTTTAACAGCCTTGGAAGGGGTCTAATTATTGGTCTATTGGGCAACTATCCCAATAAGTGCTTAAACAGGGTTGTCAAAAATATTTAGAGTAGCTGGAGTTGCCAAAAGAGTAGGGGGATGCCACACAAGACATGCATTACCCTGACTGCTGCCTCGATCATTGTCATTCTCACGAAAATAAAGCTACAAGCATTTAGAGTAATCAGTGCATTTTTCAGAGTAGCCAATGAAATGCGCCGGTTGCCGGCTTATCTTGACACCCCTGCTTAAGTATAGTTTATATACAGTTCAAATGTGTTTCTCTGTTTTTTTTTGTGTATTTTAATATTTTTGGTCAATGCGAGTTGTTCCAAGTTGAACAGGTCAGACTGACAGTCCAACTTTTATACCTGCCTTTGTTAATAATAATAATAACAATTTAAATATCTTAAATTCTTATTGTAGTTATAATGTTACAATATAAACTCTTTTCTCTGTATGTTTTCATCACTATTTGTAACTTACTATCTTTTTTTTATGCTTTCTCTGTTAAATATTCTCCTCATATACCAATCAAAATATACATAATCAAAATTTTGTTCTGGTTGTCTAGCTCGTATAACCCTTACGGTTATTCAGTACCTACCCATTAATTAACTAACAAATATTGTAATTGTAAACTATCAAATATGAGGTAAATAAAAATTCTCTTGTTGTTGTTGTAACAAAATTATATGTCAATCATTTATTTAAGTAAGGGTGGAAGAGTGCCAGTTATCTAAGAATTATTTCACTAAAAGCTTTTTAAGAATGAAAAACACACAATAGGCTAGTCAGTGAAACTATCTGAAAAGCCAAACATCTCTGACTGACTTATCAGTATTCCTGTATATCAGCAATGCTACTTTACTTTAGACTAACATTCTAGAGCATAAAAGAAACTTGCAGAAAAAGAAGACACAAGTCAACAATCCTGATGAGTAGACATGAAAAATGTTAGAAACTGAGGCTAAATATCAAACTGACCTTAATGAAAAAAATTGTCAGACAATAAGGTTTCATACCACCCTTTGACATATTATATAATTATAAGAAATTTTTAATTGTACACTTCATATTAACACAATCCTGTTGTTTTTTGGTGAATGTAATGCCAGATAAATTAAATGCAGTTTTAAGATCTGTATGAAAAAATTACAATACTTCTAAACAATTATTTTTTTATCACAAAAGGGTAAACTACTGTTTTTTGTGCAACATGTTATATTAATGCTTGGATATATTTTACCACTAACCAATCAAATTTGCTTCTTTGGAACTCTGAATGATTGAACTATCAAAGTGTGTGTGGTCAATATGTATTTTGTGCTTTGTTTTGATGAAATTTTGTCATCTATTTCAAAATAGATATTTCCTTTAATAGATCTATAAAACCACTATTAACTCCAGAAATAAAAACAAGCTAAGCTTTTCTCTGTGGATTTTTGATTGTCAGGTTGTCACTGAAAAGCAGTGAAATTTGATAGGGTCAGTTGACTCTACAGTCCAAGAACATTCATCAGGCCAGTCTCTCTCCATGTTGTACCACAAACTGCAGTCACTATCTGCTAATGTTTTCTTCTTATCTTTCAAAAACATAGTTTAGGTTTTGGTTTTAGCTTTTTTTATCATACACTTTTTCCTAAGCATAAGTTAAAAGGATATTCGCAATTTTTCAAGGATAATAAAGGCTTAATAATCTGTAATTTCATTGAAGATGTGTTACAGAACTCTAAGACATTAGTTCACATTAATATTCAAATATTTTAAATAATACCCTGCAAAAAAAATCTTGGAGTAAACATTTTTTAACTATTAGACAAAACTTGATCAGCCTATGCTGAACTATAAAAGGAAGTTTAAAATTTATCTAATATTTACAGTAATTATGCCTAAGGATAATTCTCAATTAATAATTTTACAATCAACATTTACTTACCATCAAAATACCAGTATATGTTATTACATGCATCTGTTCCAATGGGTTTCACTTGCTGAAACAGTTCGAAGAAATTTATTTAATAAACTAGTAGTAATCATAGATTAGTGAAATGCATTCGATAGTTTAAAGCTTGGATAGGATGGTGATTTTTCTAGCACCGTGCTAGAGCGATTGAAGTTAGTCCTGTGTAAAAACAGTTATTAACGC